>JAANSP010002360.1:0-11634 GCA_036850745.1 Homidia socia | reverse complement strand
ATTCTGGCCAAGAAATTTGAGAAGCGAAATTGGCGTATTGGCAGTGTACCCGAAAGACAATGCATGACAGGATGCATTTTACTTGTTCATAAATAGAGCAAAATGTATAGTTTAACAGCTCAATTATCATTCTGCTGGCTGACATGCGGTCTCAAGGTTACGTGTGTGGAAGGAAATGTTTGAATAGAGGCTTGCATAAGTGTGTTGGAGTAGTGGAGTATGTCTAATGAAAAGTTTACCGGTAATGTCAATCCACTATATGTATTTCTTGCTCTCGCAAAAGTAAAAAATGTAATTCTAGTCTGCATTTTGCAAAGGTAAAAATATAACTTTTGTAACACATTATGGGAGTTTGCTAGCACACGCTGATGACAGTACATCAATCATTTTCATACAATTAAATCAAAATATCGTCAGTAATGCCAACTTAGCACCAGTACAATAAACTAAAGAGCTGAGGTGTACTTTACTACAAAAAAGATGTTTTGCATGTACCAATTTTCAACAGAAACAATAATAAAAATTTTGACAATGCATGCACAAAGACATTTTATATGACAACAGTGTGAACTGAATACTGCGAATACTGCAATGTTCTATTATAAAAATAATTTTCTAGCGTTTCCACTGAGGATGACAATGAGTTAAAAGCGGATGACATTGTTGTTTTAAAAAACGTCATTTGTACACGCATGCAAACGGATGGATTACGTAATGAATGATGTAATCACGTCGTTTCATCTTATTGTGTGTCCGTGTACAATACACAAGCACAGCACAACCATCGATGTAAATCTACCGTGAACTGAAACTGAACCATCTTAAAAATTAGTAGTTGTAGGCTGCTAATAATAATTTGCAAAGGACGACACTTGGAGCACAAATTATATTCAATAAGTTTCAGCCCATCATGTCATCATCATCTTCTCTGTTGATATGATCAATGCAAAAACAGTAAATTTACTTCGTTGTCTATAGTTGGTAGCATATAAGGTAAAATGAGTTGCATAAGAATTGCATACAAATGTCCAAATGTACTACGTCTTCGTGTAGGCTACGTGAGCATGCCAACTGGTAATATTTATAATAACGTCCTTTTTTAGAGTAAAAAACTGATTGGGATTGGACAATATGTCATAAAAGTTGCTGCATGCAATAAAACTTGCCAACTTTTTAAAAACATTTTTAGAGGTTCGTCATGCCCCTTTTATTGTCTCAAGGAGTTGTTTTCAAAACATTATATATTTTCGTACTAAACTCAGTTAATGGGTCACTTTTGAATTTGGCAGTGTACTCCTTCATTGAAAAATGTTGTGTATAAATCACAGTTGTGCATCTCTGAAATCCTCTAAAAACGCATACGCACGTACACAAAATTACCTTTTGCTTGATTTGATTTGAAGTAAATTACAGGTATGGTACATAATAATGCAATGGTAACGTGTGTGTGTGTGCCTACGTGGGTGGACAATTTTGAGCAAGCCAAGTAAATGCACTCTCTCTGCATGATAAAATATGTAGTTGAAGTAAAGCCATATATGCTTTATTTTTTGAACGCCTTATTTAGGAAGCATTATAATTATTTTTTTAAATCTGATTTTTTACTTAAAGATTTTAGTGCACATGTGTGAAGTATGTTTAATAATGCACTGACATACATACATACGTAAGATGAAAGATTTTCTGAAATAAATTGTGACACAGACGCACAATGCAATACCTACTGATGATGCCAATGGTGGTGATCTAATGAATGGGAAATTGTATATGGCTAATAATAATGTCAGCACATCATACTGTTAGTAGGTGATTACTACTCGTATACTTTATACTTACCCACAGGTGCAATTAAGATGAAAGATTTTTGAAATAAATTGTGACACAGACGCACAATGGAATACCTACTGATGATGCCGATGGTGGTGATCTAATGAAAGGGAAATTGTATATGGCTAATAATAATGTCAGCACATCATACTGTTAGTAGGTGATTACTACTCGTATACTTTATACTTACCCACAGGTGCAAATCTCGCAGATGCATTGAGTCGTCTCTAATGGTGTTTTTTCTTTCTTCTCTGGTGACGCCACTCTAGACCTAGAGGACTTTGTAGGGCTGGATCCAGCCGAGGTTGTTGTGGGAGAATCCTTCTTCCCTTTCGCTTTTTCCTTATTTGGATTTGCATTACTATCTCTTCGACTGGTAGAAGAAGTCGAAGACGATGTAGTCGTTGTTGTTGTTGTCTCTTTGATGACCATTTTGGTATGGATGTGTAGACAGTTGTTGTTTAATGAAAAGTATCTCCTCTCTTAAGAGATAAAATAAGATTGTTGCGTATATTCAGGTTGCTTGAGTCAAGTCAATTATTGCAAACAATGGACTTTGTAGGGCTGGATCCAGCCGAGGCTGTTGTGGGAGAATCCTTCTTCCCTTTCGCTTTTTCCTTATTTGGATTTGCATTACTATCTCTTCGACTGGTGGAAGAAGTCGAAGACGACGTAGTCGTTGTTGTTGTTGTCTCTTTGATGACCATTTTGGTATGGATGTGTAGATAGTTGTTGTTTGATGAAAAAAGTATCTCCTCTCTTAAGAGATAAAATAAGATTGTTGCGTATATTCAGGTTGCTTGAGTCAAGTCAATTATTGCAAACAAATAAAAGAAGTTCTTGGATGAATATTGTTATTGCGTTGCACATGAGATTGTTGCTGATTATATCTGAATCACATAACATAGTAACATTATTACTCCTCTGATCTGCGTCTCCTTAATAATAAAAGCGTTTCTTGTGCACAAGTTTCCTCTTCTTATACTCTTTGCTTCAAGCAAAAAGGCATTGAGTAATGGTGATGCACATGTACACGTTATGTGCTTTAGCTAAAACTTTACAAAAAGACGATAAAGATCGTAGGTGTATTTACATAGCATTGTTGAAGTATTTTTTCATATACATAAACGCATAAATTAAGTCTATTTAGGTATGTTATCGAGTTGAAGAAATGGTGAAAAATGTGAGCGTTAATACTGTGTACTATCTTATAAGGTTTGGTGGAATGAAAGACTTTGATATGCAATTATAGTATTGTGCACGTAATAACAATCCCATTAAAATAAAAAATAATCATATTTTTCACTACGTCATGCATGCATCGCACCCTCACCACATTTCACTTAAAGATTTAAGCACCAATAATAACATGAACGATCAATCACTTGACTGTATGTTGTCAATACAATAAAATAATATATAATACACCTTGTTATTGCTCTCTCTCTTCTCGAGTCTCGACATCAAATTAAAAGGTTCACTTTTTTAGCACAATGGATCATAATTTAGTGATGTAGATTTAGCAGACGCCTTGTTAATTTTAACAAGTATTGTACAAAATCAAATATTTTCATCTAGCATGATTGACAACAACAAAAATGTGATAGTGTCATCATCACTTTCTGTAATAATTTTAAGCGTTGCAACTGCACCAGGCTAATAGTAACATTGAAGCACTCACTTTAAAGCTTATAAAGTTGATAATAGCACACACAGGTTTCATTCACTGCCACGACGAGAGTACCAGTTTATTTGTCTCTAGAGAGTCGAATAAAAAAGTTTTTACTGACTGGTTTGCATGAATACAACACTTGCTTCTTGTGATGATGATGCTCATCTACAAAACAATGTGCTCGGCATGCGACGCGACGCGTATTGCTCAACAACAACGAATAATGGTGCTTCGTGATTTTTTTGTGTTCAGGAATGATCTCATGGAATGCTTGTGTTTTCTAAAAGCACGATAGCCATCACAAATGTAAAAGTCAATTGAGTTTGTTTGAAATGATTTTTTTCAAAGGAAGATCCCAAAATAATGAATAATATTTTTACAAGCTCTGCTCACAGTGTTTACAAATTGCACTAATAGTAGTAGTGAGAAGGAGCATTATTGCGACAGTTTTATTTCTTGTCTGGAGTCAAATGGATTTAGCACTGTTCTAAAAAAGCTTGAAAAGGTTGGTTAGGCACACCGGTTTACTTTTTCCACACTGTCTTCTTAAACTGTGTTACATGGGATTAAAGTAAATTGGATTGACATTTGTATAAAACCCAAACTTCATCGTCAGCAAAATCTTTGATTTCCAGAATCGCCTATAAGAAATAAAAGAAAAAACATGGTTAGATGATAATTCACAATAGCTGATTACCTTTTATTAGCCCACTTTTATTCCACTTTTTATTCATATGTATAATGTGCTTGTTTGCTTTGCCACGTTTTCAGTAGAAATTTTCATGGTCATATGCATATTAATAATGTCTGATGATTATGTTTTATGAATTTCGCTCTACCTTTCCTGGTCGCATTCTCTTTTTCAACTCATTCATATGTATAATGTGCTTATTTGCTTTGCCACGTTTTCAGTAGAAATTTTCATGGTCATATGCATATTAATAATGTCTGATGATTATGTTTTATGAATTTCGCTCTACCTTTCCTGGTCGGATTCTCTTTTTCAACTCAGCTTCTCATGCAATCTTATGATTTGAATGAACTTTCAATAGAAACTAATAACATGTTTGTTGAAAAAGAAACAAACTGCAACCAGCCCAAAACGATTCGGTTAGCAGGTTGCAGTTTTGCTTCGTGTGATGATGACTGTGTGAATTCACTAGACTGGCTTTGCAAGAGGAGAACCTCATGCTGGCACGAAGCACTTTGTGAGTGAGCTCTTTGGAATTGCCCTAACCAAGCGAGTACACACTGTAAAAAATGAAGGAGAAAAAGAAAATGTGCTTCTCTCTGGCTGACGTATTGTTGGTAGCCGTGAAAGAAACATAGAAAATAATGCTTCTACTAACCAAACGCTTATTTTCTGCTCACATACAAACTCAAATGTTTAAACTTGTGACGGAGACGGAACACGTCGTCAATAGCTCTGTGTTATGATGTAAAATTGTAAAACAATGCAATGTATGCAGACTCTATACTCCCAACAAAAGAGCATGATGATTTTGCAGGTAAAACGTAGCATGTTTAGAAATGTCTAATATAACGAGACAATGAAAATGACTCCACGACGATATACGACTACTCCATACATTTTTACTCTGCATTTTATATCAAATGTGGCATTTCATGTGCACACATGTAAACTTTTGAGTAAAAATGTTGCTTTAATAATAATAATGCGTACAAAAGTGAGTTTTTCTATGAAAGCTCGCAATGATGGAAAGAAATTCAGCAGCAGACAGCATGTATACGCATGTGTTATGATGATGGTGCACACTTTTGCTAGACGAAATGGCAAAATGGTTAATGTACAAAAGTGAGTTTTTCTATGAAAGCTAGCAATGATGGAAAGAAATTCAGCAGCAGACAGCATGTATACGCATGTGTTATGATGATGGTGCACACTTTTGCTAGACGAAATGGCAAAATGGTTAAGTTACTGGCTACTGCTACTACTTGTGTACGACAGCTCTGCAATATGCAATGGCTACTTGACTAAATATGCCAGCAAAAAGCCTCATGGTGCCAATTTACTTGTTTTTCTAGATACGTATGTGCATTGTGCCAAAGCGCTAAAAAACTGTTTGTGTAAACCTATAAACCATACGGAAATGTTAGAAAAAATTCTAGCTATATGACTAGATGTGTAGGTATTAGTAATATAAAAAAATCTATAATGTTTCTCCATAATATCGCCGCTACCTTCTGTCTCTCTTTGCTAGCTAGGCAGTTTTGGACGCCAACTTTTTGCAAAAGTTTTATGGATTATATAAGCAATTTAGAAAAATGTATATTGTTGTTAGAAGGAATGAAATGTGCGGTGTGGTGGTGAAGTAATCGACAATCTAACAAATGACTACTACCGTCCTGCTCTTGTCAGTATTTTAACTTTGCAAATATGACGGCTGTATTATGTTTTGCTTGTAATAATAATAACATGAAAAAGGAAAAATGAGTAATGCATGCTTCACTTTTTAATGTAATATTGAAAATGGGTGGTATCAACATCAACAGTACACAATAGTATGACTGCATTTTTGTAAACATGCGACTCAAACACCACTACTTATTATTAGGTATGTACTTTTGAATTTTAAATAAATCCTTTCAAAACTTATGTAACATGGGTCACTTGCATGAGGTTGCTTCGAGCTGCACACTGCACATGCATGCATATTCGAGGGAGTGATGTGTTGAGTGAAAAGAATGGATTGTAAAAAAGAGGAGAAAAAAACGCTGCTACTGGTGCTACAACTATTCCACTGAACCATGAAGCATGCTCACAGAAAACAACTTTTTTAAATGCAATGTAATGCGTGTTTCCTTATATGGTCTATGGGTATGGATAGATTGCAGCAGATGGTATAACATTAAATTGATTTGAAGTTATGTAATACTTCGATTGAACGATTCCTTTAAAACTTTTCGATGCGGTTAGAAAATCTTAATTTTTATTAACAGAGTTTACGCACAATTATCAGACATTAAATTAATTAGTCCTGCACCAGTAAACAACCACTCTTGCTAAATTTTGCACATTTATATTCTTTCATAAAATGGACAGTTAAAAGTTTATTTTCTCGTCAAAAATATCCAGTTTGTTAACGTGAAACGGAAATGGGGCATTGTGATTACTCTCGTAAAAACAAGCAGCTTATAGGCAAAAGGCATGCTACTTAATATGCTATAATAATGACATTTTCCTATTGTTTTACAAATCCTGTCATTTTATCTGTCGGCTCATTTCCGTCTCAAAACTTTTCTAAATGATCATTCATGTTGAATATAAAAAGAAGAGAAACACTACCTGAAACATGCACAGCAGGAGAACAGAGTTCCAGATAACAATGTTCTCCAAACAGCCGTTGTGTGAACTTTTCTGGCTATTATTTTTGTCGGCGAGTTTTTACATAGCACTTAGAAATGTTAATATATATCGCTTCAAATCTCACTAACTCATGTTGGTTTTAAAAGTAACATAATGATCGCCAGTATCACGTTTAAGGAAAATAAAATGCCGCGTGGTACCAATTACACTTTGAAATGAGCGTAATTAACTATGCCATAAAACTATGTTATTAAAGGGAAAATGCTATTCACTTTTTATTGATTTTGCGAAAAGCTTCATATGTGCTCATATATGTGTAATTAATTAATCAATCACTTACCAGTACAGATATATATTATCCAATAAAACTATCCTGACTGCGTGCTAATCAAAGATTTGTGTTATTTTCTGCAGTTCACTCACTGTTCACCTATCATGCACCAAGAGCTGCACGTATCACACCAGAGAGTAGAGTCACCTTGATCCTTTCTTAACCTTTCATTTGCAAGATATACTGCAGGAGCACCGTCTGTTTTGCAAATTACACAATTTATACAAATCAAAAAATAAATAGGTGCATAAAAAGGCACACAAACAAGAGCAGGCAAGAATGATTAAATAAAAGAGATTTTTCTCTACAAACTAAGCCTAATAATAAATACTATATAATTACACTAATTATATACGCTTAAACTTGTTTTCACATGACGCTCAAAAAAGATCTTCTTGATGAACTAGTAGTTTGCTGGTTAAAGTAAGACTGAGAAAATTATTTAGAATGAAGGATTTTTCATAATGTTGCTTCTTTCAGTTGAATGATGATGCGTTGTAAAAAAAATCTGCAAAAGATGTGTTTCATTAAATAAAAGAGATTTTTCTCTACAAACTAAGCCTAATAATAAATACTATATAATTACACTAATTATATACGCTTAAACTTGTTTTCACATGACGCTCAGAAAAGATCTTCTTGATGAACTAGTAGTTTGCTGGTTAAAGTAAGACTGAGAAAATTATTTGGAATGAAGGATTTTTCATAATGTGGATTCTTTCAGTTGAATGATGATGTGTTGTAAAAAAAAATCTGCAAAAGATGTGTTTCATCATTGATAGCATGCATGTGGTCCGAATCTATGCATATAACAAAGCATATCGTCGTACTTCCCATGTGGCATCATCAGTCTTAATATTATGCATTGTGTTTGCCTACCTAATAATATAATCAAGTACATCCATGTACCTTCTAAGAAGTGTAAAGGACAAGAATTTACCTTGGAACAGACTTGTACAAAGTAAAGTGGAGAGAGAGAGAGAGAGAACAGAGATGGATTGACTCTGCACGTTATAGTCTGTAAATTGTTTGGCTCATCACAATTTCTTCTTCTTCTTTGCTCCTACACACACGAGTGCTAATAATCGTTTTACATTCAAATCCTTCTGTCTAAGCAAACAGGTTGTCCTGTCAGGATTTTAAAAAAAACAGCAAAAGCAAACGCCACCACCACCATAACACAAGTCAGCAAATAAAATACAAAAGAGATGCAGACACCCACTCTGTTATTCCAAGATATTTTTTGGTGATGGTAACTTTTTAACGCATCATGTACTTTTTTGTATCAAATGTATCACTTATTATTTTAAGGTACGTAGGTATGATGTGGTCGCAGTGGTCATTCAAGATATTTTTTGGTGATGGTAACTTTTTAACGCATCATGTACTTTTTTGTATCAAATGTATCGCTTATTATTTTAAGGTAGGTAGGTATGATGTGGTCGCAGTGGTCATGTATGCGATGCTATTGATAATATGACGAAAACGAGCATGAAGGTGATAGTTTAAACGTCAGGTAAAAAGCTGCAAGAATAATCCTAGCAGCTAACCAAACAAGCTGCAAAAAATAAGAGTACAATGCTTCATGTTAATACGAGAAGAAAATGCGTGGTTGACTTTGGTTTTGTGTGTAGGACGAAAAAAAGCATGAGTTCATGTCATTCATACTTGTAAAAGAACATTATCTGGTGAGCTGACAAACCATAAGTTCTCAAGAAGTCGTGAAAATAAGCTTTATTATTCAAACTAAAAGAAGAAGAAGAGGAGGCTATTATTCTCATGATTCCCTCTTTGGAGTCCTCATCAATTCTTGATCATTTATTTTATTTTTCTGATATAAAATTTCACACTAGCTATTGTTGTAAAACTACAAGAGCTAAACAAGCTTATTCTAAAAAGACGACAATAACAGCAGCATATACAAAAATATTGTCTATTTAAAACAAACAAAAATACTAAACTAAAACCACACTTTTGAACCATTTTGGCAGATAAAGATACGCTTAAAAAATTAAACTGCTGTCATTTATCATACTTTACTTGACTTGCAGAGGGTGACTGCTTATGTCATTTGATCATTTATTTTATTTCTCTGATATAAAATTTCACACTAGCTATTGTTGTAAAACTGTAAGAGCTAAACAAGCTTATTCTAAAAAGAGGAAAATAACAGCAGCATATACAAAAAATATTTTCTATTTAAAACAAACAAAAATACTAAACTAAAACCACACTTTTGAACCATTTTGGCTGATAAAGATACGCTTAAAAAATTAAACTGCTATCATTTATCATACTTTACTTGACTTGCAGAGGGTGACTGCTTATGTCATTCCATATTATTTAAAGCTGCTGCTGTTGTTGTTGTCTCTAAAGTAGTTTATTCGGATAAACTTTCATTTGCGTCAGAGCTTAAAATAATACGACAATGTAAATGGTACTCCTAAACTAAATATATGGTGGCTGAATTTAATACTTTCGATAAAATAAAAGTAAGCCAAGTTAAGAAATGTGCATGTGTGTAGTTTGCAACCACACATGCACATAAATTCAACAATGGTCAGTACATAAGCACAAACTATCACGAAGGTTTTCCATGCCCTAGAATTTTTAATATAAATATATACTGCTGATGGTCGGATGGAACCTGTTTAGTGGGAATCCGCAGAAATTATAGGGTTTTATTGCCAACCGAAAAAGCCTGCAGTGTAGAAATGCAATTTGATTCACCATCCTTTATAATTTGGTATGCATCGCATGATATGCACTTTGCAAACACGTGTACTGATTTGACTGACTTTGATTTTTTCAAATCGCTTACAGGAATCAGGCAATTTATTCATTTTTTGAAGAGGACAAAAAGATCATTTATCTTAATTTTGCAAACAAATGCCACAACCTTTTGCCGAAACTAAATGAATTCTGAGTTTCACTTTTAAAGTTACTTCACAAGAGCATGAAACAATTAAGAGCAATTAAATATTTGTCTGTATATTTATTTTATCTACCTAAACTGTACACAGAACATAAATTTGCAGTGTTAAATGCACAAGTTAAATACACGCCAGTGAGCACATTATTTGAAAAGCTTTTAACTTATCTGCAAAATATGCACTTTTGTTAAAACAAACCTTAAGAGCAAATGGAACAATACATAAGTAGAAACCAGAAAGAATTTCTTACTGTTTTCTCCGGCTCCATAATTAAGTGCAATTAAATATTTATTTTATCTACCTAAACTGTACATAGAACATAAATTTTGCAGTGTTAAATGTACAAGTTAAATACACGCCAGTGAGCACATTAGTTAGCTTTTAACTTATCTGCAAAATATACACTTTTGTTAAAACAAACCTTAAGAGCAAATGGAGCGATACATATAAGTAGAAACTAGAAAGAATTTCTTACTGTTCTCTCAGGCTCCATGCTCATTTATTGAATTTTACGTTTGGATAAATGCGAGAATAAAATTATACCTTTTTTACTAATCAGCTAAAATTTACTCAGCTTCTGGTATGCAAAGAGTGTTGGTTTGGAATTTCCCAGGTTTTCACATGCTACTTTCCAATGGAGTTGGAAAGTAGAAAGCTGAATTATTTATTTCTGACATGCGATTAGAACATTTTCTGAGGTATGGCAGGACAAAACGGAAATGGTTCACCATGCTTGGAATGGAAACTACATGGTATACCTTTCTCTGTGATTTTTATCTCGTGAGGTGCGTAGTAAAATAAAGCGACAAATGCAAATAAAAAATGTCCCTGAAAATAGCCACGGTGTAAATGGCGTTTGTTGTATGAAAATGATAAATGTATAACAAATCAGACGAAATGCAACCAACTACTGGCCCTGTGTTCCAGACACTGAAAGAACAACTATGTATTTGATTGGATTTGCCATTGTACTTCTATGGCCTAGACACCAAAAAATATTCTTTGTTCGAATCGAATTTACATACCACGCGTTCTTGTTCTTGAAACGATATGAGAAAGCAATACAATGATAATGACATTGAGCTAGTGTGGAGAAAATAGATTTACTTGCACCGCTTAGAAAATAATACACAGATCGAAAAAAATATATCAGCAAGTATGTATGTATATGCATACATATCTTTAAATTGGGGAAAGTGAATGTTGGTTTCTCATGTCACAAGTATGCTCTCAAGTTGATTGTTTGATGAAGCAAATACGAGCTGTCTGTAAAAATCTGCTGCCTTTTAAAACCTAAAGTCGCGTCAGACTGATAAACTGAGGGTAGGTTTTTTTTATCTGTCCTAGCACTGGAGCAGGTAAAAAATATTATTCACTTCTTCTTTTTCTATGCAAATACATTTATGTATTTTATAAAATATATGCATATTCGGTTTTCCCATAGTAAGTGGGCGAATCGGAAATAAAATATTAAGTATTGAAATATTAATAAAGCCGATATACATTACAGTTGAACCCCTTCTTGCAAACAAACAAAAAAGAT
>JAANSP010002359.1:0-12965 GCA_036850745.1 Homidia socia | reverse complement strand
ATTGTGGAAAGTGTTCCGTTTCCTTTTTTTACTCCCTTCAAAAAATTATTTGTACCATGTTCTCTTTATCCCTTCACCGGAAAGATTTAGAGTTAAGGCTGCTAGATTTCAGTAAAAGTGGTACTGCATGCTCAATACATATTACGCATAGAGTACTCTTATAGTTAGTATTTAGGCTTAGCTCCCAAAATATATCAACGGCAACAACAACAAAACTGCAAGCTGTAATAATAATAGGTAAGCAAAAACGACTCCACTATTATCTGCAGACCTTGCCTGTCTGCCTTTGTAAAGGTAGCAGGTGTACACATTTTCTCACGAGTCACTTCTCCTCCGGCTCTGCTGCTCTCTTTCCACAGCTTTATTCAAGTCAACAGACATTTTTTTGTTTTAAAAACGTAGACACGCACGCACCACTACAGATTTTATGCATATTTTGTTTATCGTTTCTGTATTTTTTCTCTTCAAAACTCTAAATATCCCACCGTTTTGCGTAAGGTAGGATTTAGAGAGTTTGCAAAAAAGTGTGTGCGTATGCGTGTGTCCGTGTGTGTGCTCCGACTATTTCCAGTAAAAAATCTAATATCCGATTAGATTCCGCATTTTGAGATTATCCACTTGTTATTTGAGCACATGTGCACAAGGAATACATACAGCAGCAGCAGCGGAAGCAGAAGTGCCATCATCATGAAGAATGTCGTGTAATAAGTATTGATGCTGGCGGTGGTACTGGTGGTGACGGCGCATTTACTGAAATATTGAATCCAGTACTGGAGAGTGGCCATTTATTGCCAATGGCATGTAAACGTATATGTGCCTACACAAGGCTGCTACACAAACACAATCCTATTAAATGATATATGTGTGCGGTGGGTAAGGTGCTGCTACAGAAAATCATGTCGTTTTTCGCTTTGCTGGCCCGCTGGCTTTCTGTGTGACTGTTGTGAAATGGAATAAGGAGAAACAGGACAAGAGTTTTTAAATGAAAAAGCAACTGCGTTCGCTGAAAAGAGAACCTTTAAAATATATTTTATTTTGTGGGAACAGGAAAGTGTGTTTGTCTGTGAAGAAGAAAAAGTGAGAGAGAGAAATAAGGACTCTACCAAATAAGTATTATAGCTGGCAGCAGTGGCCGTTGCTGATGCTACAAGGTTCGACGGTTCAAAAGAGAGAGAGAGAGAGAAAGAGTCTCGTTTTTCCCATCTGTATAATTGTCACGTTGAAATAAAGCTCCGGGAGAAAAGTGGAAAAGAACTTGAGGTTACATCTCGCCGACCACACACACACATTTTCTCTCTCTCTCTCACTCACACCACGGTTTGTAGATTTGGCCGGCCCAGAATCACAAAATGATTTATTGCTCCCTTAAAACTTGGAATTAAATGAAGGAAGCTAGCAGGATCAGGTTTGTAAGTATGTAGGTGTGTCTGTTGGTGTATGTCTGTCTACGTGCATCTCCTCTCGTGCTACTGCCGCCCTGGATAATATCATTTGAAGGTTTTCTCTCGCATCTTCCTTCTCCTCACTTTCACACATACATGCAAATAGTCAATATCCATGGAGTGGCGTTACCACCCTTTGCATTTCACTTTATACTCGGGCCATTATTATTATTCAGCAGGAAGCTTGTTTGCAGTAGTGCAGTAATGGTGGTGGTGGTGGTAATAGTAACCAAGTTTGTGATGGAAAAAAGTGGAAACAAGACGAGTCACCAGCACGGCTATAATACCACTCTTTTGCTGCTGATTCCCCGTCCTTTGTCTATAAAGCTTGCAGAATGCGCCGCTAATGTGGTAGTATCAATGCAACATCCAATTTCATGCATATTTTCTTGTTCTCTCCTTGTCCCCATGGTATTTATGAGGAGGAGAACAAAAAAAGAAAAACTTGTGGGGTGGTTGGTGGTGCCTTTTTAAGGTACCACCTCCATACCACGCACACACACACGTCACATCATTTGAAATTTCCTTTAACATAATAAAAATAATAATATTACTGCTCAAGAGACTAATTTCAACGGAGCAGTCACAAGGGCTTCCCACCATGAAAACTATGCACCCAACCAACCAGTCATCTGAAACATAAATGTGTATAGCCACCAGTGATTCCGATATGGATTTAGTCTTCAGTTTGCACCATTGAAAATTTATTCTGAACAGCAACACGCCATCATCTCCACTCCACTAGCTTGTCGGACTATTCAGGTCGGAAAAAATGAATTTGCTTTTTTCTTCAAAACCAAAATAAAGAATGTAGAGTGGAACAACGGAAATCTGCCAAATTCCACACACATACTCTTTCTCTCCCTCTATCTTGCTTTTATGCTCTACATTTTTTGTAAAATGAACTACGCCACATTCGCAGAGACAACTGCAATTATTTTTGCTTTCACTATTACAACCAAAAAATATCAGAGAAGATGAATCATTAAGAAATCCAAAAAAGTGAGGAATACGTGTGTTTTTTGGTTGGCCCAAGATGGAATTTTCATTTGTCTTTTCGAATCAACTCCTTTCGAACATGCTAATATTCAAAGAAAAAAATCCCAAACTAGAAGAGAACAACCAACTCGATAATGCAAATTGTAGCAAAAAGAATATGGAAAATGAAAAATCTTATTTTTTCAGGAGGAGAGCACAAAAACGAAAAAAATTTAATGCATAAGGGAATTTGCATATGACTTGTAAGAAATGATGAAAAAGTAACAAGCGAACAATGGCGCACTCCTTTTATTCCCCGCGTATTTATTAGCCGGCAACGTACTGTTGCTACGACGGCTTCCGTTCTCTCGAAAAAAGAATAAGTTCATTACACAGAATAAAAATAAAAATGTGAATCAAGAAAAAAAATATTCCAGAGAGACACACAACCCACCACCCCCATCCTACCTCAAGACTCATCGTCATCTATTTGATTTTTTTTTGATTCAGCAAGAAACTCTGAGAATATATTCAAGTTTTCCGGTGAACAATGAGTCGGTACAAACATTGCTCATACATATTTATACTGATCATCATGCTGTAAAAAACAAGCTTCTGTGTGTGGTTCATTGATCTTATTTTTTTCTGTTGTAATCCAAACACTCTCAAGTTTTAGCAGCGGCTCTCATTACATCTTGTGTTGATGGTGGTGGTGGTAGTAGTTTCGAGATTTCCTTGTGTGATTACTTCGCCAAATGATGAGTGTGTGAAGAAAGAGAATATGAGATGTATGTAAATAAAGGAACAAAAGATGCAGTGCATACTCGTTTGTGGAGCGGGCAAGATTATTGGTGCACATGAGGTATGTGTAATAGTGTACGTGGCTTCTTTGATTCTCTTTCGTGAACCAATACACTGCGCTGCTGCTGCGACGATGAGGATGTTTTTCAGGGTTTTTTCTCTCTACACGAATTCTTTTTGACACGAGTCAGTGAAGAGGGAAAGGAGATTGAGGGAGAGAGAGAGACATAAAAAAATGAAAATCTCATTTTCTGTATTGAGTGGCACGTGAATTGATAGTATAATGGAGTAGAGTAGAATGAGAGGAAAATGATGACGGTGATATTTACGATCCATATTTTTGTTTCTTGGGGACACCCACATGTTTTCAGCACCATTCTTATTTTCTATCAACGATTTGTCCGTACAGCATGTGAAAATAAATTTATGTAGGTAAATACTTGTAGATGGAAAATACTATGATATTCTCTACATGTTGTAGAAAATGGTTGCATCTTTTTTTACCTGATCACTTTTGCGTATAGGTAGTCGTCGTGTTAGCGCCAAAAATGAAATAATAGAAAGCGAAGAAGAATAAATGACGTTACCAGAGATTTTACATGATTTTCTGCAGGGCACGTTCAAAAGGTTGTTTCATTCGTTTTCATTCACCGTTTCCCAAAGAAAGAGAGAGAGAAGGACAAAGTGAGTAGAAGTGAAGTGATATCTTGAACGTATTAAATTTCACCATTTTCACCTAAAACGCGTATAGAGAGGTATAGTGAGAGAAAGAGAGAGCGCGCGCAAGAGAGAGAAAGAGAGCCGACAGACGTACATTTTCGATTGGAAATGATTTTTTTTTGTTTCTTCCTCTCAGTGTCGGTGTGTGTTTGTGTCAGAGAGACAGACAGAGGTAAAATATAAGGGTAGCCTGTAACTTATCCCGTTTTCCATTTCCATCTGGCGGGTTCCTTCCCATTTTCCACCCATCCTCATAACATACATTCACCTCATCATCCTCCACTTTATTCCTTATTTTCTGCATAAAACGTACATGCAGCTATGCCAGTGTCACTGTCGTAGCTCAAGTTTCAATACAAGCTTCTAGGTAGATAGTGGTGGATAGGTAGATGTGAGTGGAAAATTCAATGACTGCGAGGCTGGAATATTAAGGTGGTGGAGTGTACAGGTCTTGAAAAGATGGAAGAGAAGAAGGAAAAGGAGAATCCGAGCATGTACATAGCACTAAAGCGAGATGCCAAGTGAATGTTCAAGTCAATAACAAGTAGAAAAGCTGAGATAAGAATGGAGTGAAAGTCTGAGAATGAGAAAGTGATAGTTTCTAAATATAATAAGAATAAGAATAATAATAATAGTGATTACTATGAAGTTAGACAAACTGGGTTTTGGGTTTGCTTATATATCATCAGCACTCTTTAAAAAGTACATAGCTATCCAAGGTACGGGAAAAGGATTGTGCGTCGTAACGCTTTAAAAACATTTTTACAGATTTATTTTCATCGTAGGTTCAAATGTACTTTAAGCTTGTTTGAAAATTTCTATGTAAAAATAGAAGCCACACTTGTAATAATAATAATAATAATAATAGCAAGAGGTACAAATCGTCTAGAGAGCTAGCAACTCTCCTTCATATAGACTCTGTTGGTTAGATAATAATAGCAGCCGTGGCAACGATGATAATGACGACCGTGTCTTGCTACCACCACAACTGGAACATGAAGCATGAAAAAGAGAAGATGTAAATAAATGGATCGTCTCATCTCAATGGTTTTGTAGAAGAAGAAGAGGAGGAAAGAAGGAACAATACCGAATTAACGGACAAAAACTCCGAACAAGAGGAAAATGAAGGGAGCAGAGCAACTCGCATGAGACTTTTTGCACAAGTAAGTAGAGCAAGTAAAGGAGTTCAAAAGTGTGTATGGGATTCATGTGAGGAAGCACTACCTAAAATGGCAAGGGCGCAACATTGGCGTGATATCAGCAGAGGACGACGACTACCATGGATGACACGATCAAGCCTCAGCCGGACTATTAAAACAACTGCTATTACAACGCATTATGCATAGATGGATGAGAAACCTTTTAGATTTTATCTTTCAGAAAGAAACATTTACTACGTATGTATGCATACGTACATTTTAGGCAAAATAAGTATCAACTCTTGAGAGTAAGCAGAGAAATGGTGAAATGGACTAGATGAAATTTTCATAGGATCACCTCTCACTTTCTCTCTCTCTCCCGCGCGCCCTTTTACATCATCAGGAAAATGGAAAAGAGGAAAAAGGAGAGAGAAAGTGAGAGAGAAAGAGCGCTCGTATGAGATTGAGGAGACCTATATGGAAATCGATTTACGTAATGGGTGATGGAAGTGGAAGACAATGTCTTTGAAGGAAATATTTACGGATAATTTAATCAATATTGCATCAAGTATCAGCATCCCATTCCATCACCTTTTTTTCGGAGGAACAAGTGTTGTCAACCAGAATGCGACTGAGAGGGAGATGAGATGTGTATCCTCCACCTAAAAATCTGTATACCCTACACTATCGTGAATTTTCTTTTTTCCCACTGAAATATGTACATGCTTACAAAATATTTGAATATGATGAGGATTCAGTCATTTCGTCTTTTTTTGTGCCTTCATGCATCAACACGCGAGGTGGTAGACAGGAGAACAATTTTTCAAAGGGTGATTTTGAAACTCTTTTCTTCTCTCTCAAATTGAATGAGAATTAATGTAACTTACTGACACATCATCCTCTTCATCATGATTGCTAGAAAGATGGGATAAGATGAAATCAATTTTACTTTTTTTATCTTGTGTCTATTACATCCGTGCTCCTTTTTATCCATCCATCTCCTGTTGAAAAATGATTTTTTCTCCCAGGATATTCTGGTGAACATGGTTTTACTCACTTATTTGTCATCCACATGCCATCATCACCATCATTTTCATCATCCGCTTTTAAAACGCGGAAAGAAATAATGTATTCATTGCCAAGTAAGAAAAAATACGTTAAAAGATTTAAACGCTACACTTTTTTATTTATTTTTAAAACATTTTTATTATTACTTTTTTCAGCTGATCGACAGTCATTTAGTAATAAAAAACATTTCTGTGAAACAGCTTAAGCAACAGAAAATAAAATAAGAAAACATCAAATGGGAGTATGCAGACTTTCATGCCTCAAGAAAATGAGATGAAGAGAAATCTGTTGTAGTCAAATAAATCATGTGTGATTGTGCTCGCAACAATCTTTTCCCCATTTTCCCTTTCTATTGACAAAAAAGCATTTTATTTGCGTATTGAACCTCACAATGCCTCCCGACAACTACCACTCTTTTTTCCTCCATCCACCAATGTCAAATGGTGTCACATGGAATTTGTTTCTGAATGTAAAAAAAATAATCCAACTTTCCTGCAATAATAATATTTGGAAAGGTGCGTGCGCTATGTAGTATACAGAATCGTACAAAGTAAATACACAATAATAAATACATTATTACTGCAGCCCAATAGCCTTTTGTGTACTTGTTAGTTAGTTTGTTAGTTAGCACAACGCCGCCGCTGCTGCTGTTTTGTGAACAAGATAAAAGTTTATTTTATGCGTCGTGGCCTGGCAAGTTATTCTTGTCTCTTTTTTTCTTTTTCCCTTCTCTCTCTCTTGATCTCCCTTTTCTGCACGCTAGCTTAAAGTTAATAACTATTCACAGTTCATCCATCACGACACGACATGGCACGGCATGGCATGACAGAGTCAAAGCCTCTCTTTTTTCTCTGACTCTCTCTCTCTCAATTTTGTACTGTAAAGGTTTATTTGTGCTGACTGACTAAAAGAGTATGTGCAAAGAGAGCGGGTGAGCGAGTGGAAAAAAATACATATGAGCTGGGAAAGTTTACACGTTCACCCCTTTTTATGCCATTAAATAACATAATAATAATATAATAACTTTGCACTCTACTCCACAAAAAGTAACAATGAATACAACAAGGCAGTCAGGCAACGAGAAATTTTCCTTGCTTTCCTCAGTATGTACTACTACAGCGGCAGTGTAGACTCTCGATTTTGGATAAGTTCCATGTGGTGACAACGTCAATGGGTACATAATTGCGTGTGCCGGGCATGTATATGCATGCAACGCGAACAGAAAAAAAGAAAGTTTCTTTATGGTACTCGTTACAAAATTTCTGATTTCACTCTCTCACCATTTTAGAGCTCGGTATGAGTGAGTGTAATTTTGATTCAATCACTGAATTACTGGAGAAGCCTGTTATTAGAGTAATATTTTTACTGTTCCATCATCATGCTGTCGTCTCCGCCATCAAAATTGATTGGCTTTTTACCAACCACCCGGTGTTGCTGCTGCTGTTGTTGTTGCTGGTGGTGGTGGTGGTAGTAGTTCAAAAAGGTTTCATTGCTGCTGCAACTTTCACATGTATGCACTTTTCATGCATGTTTATCTAACAGATTACCTTTTTGTGTTCCTTTCCAATCAGTAGCGAGTGCTTTAAGGGAAAATCACAGAGTATTTATCTAAACACTTGTTTTGCTCGCAACAAAATCAAACGTGCGGGAAAAAAGGAGTGAGAAAAATCAATACTAGGTTTGTGTGAAAAGCTACTTTTATACTAATTGAAGTTGTTGCGGTGGTTTGTGTTGTCTAGGCTAAAGGAAAATTTATTTCTGGGTGAAAGGTCGCTACCAAACTAATATTTTTATGTCATGTTTTGACGGTGCAATGTCCCCGGATATTATTTTTGTCCAAAGTAATATTTCAGCAGGTATTTGTAGAGAACAATCATCAGTCGCCATCCATCCGTGCGTTATACCGATTTACTCAAGTTTTTACTCGTGGATGCATAAATGTCCAACAGTGACCTTGTTTTGTTAGTTAACTATCGGAATGCTAAAAAGGAACAAAAGTGTTATTTACTTAAAAATAATTTAAGAATCAAGCGTAAGTAAACTGGGTACAGATAACTGTTAATAATTTTTAATAAAGTTTGAAAAGAGAATGACAAGCGTCAACTTAAAAATCTTTTTTATGCGTAACCAACATACACATTATAAACGGCATGTGCTTACCTTTTTCATCAACGTCAGTGCCACACCCACCAACGCAAATTTTCTATGAACACGTAGCATAAAAGGAAGATTTAAGAAAATGACAAATCATACTGGAGACACAAGTGAAGAAAACAGGAGCAAGATGACTTGTCAGAATCCAAAGCGAATCCACCAAACTTAATCAAGCGTAAGTAAACTGGGTACAGATAACTGTTAATAATTTTTAATAAAGTTTGAAAAGAGAATGACAAGCGTCAACTTAAAAATCTTTTTTATGCGTAACCAACGTACACATTATAAAAGGCATGTGCTTACCTTTTTTCATCAACGTCAGTGCCACACCCACCAACGCAAATTTTCTATGAACACGTAGCATAAAAAGGAAGATTTAAGAAAATGACAAATCATACTGGAGACACAAGTGAAGAAAACAGGAGCAAGATGACTTGTCAGAATCCAAAGCGAATCCACCAAACTTTTTTCCTGCTTTATTTTTTTCCGCAAGAAAATTCTGCCACTTCATTAAGCCAGCAAAGATTAGCAATGGTAAAGCATGGAAGTATATAGAAACATGGCATCATCATCCCAATTTAACTATATGCTTTTTTCATACAAGCCGTTTCACTTGTACACCGAAAACGAGTTCAACATCACCACCACCACCTCCATGCATAGGCATCACGTTGGAAACTGCTTCTGCCCTGAGCTTATTTAGTTAGCGGAATCCAACAATGACACAAAAAGGAACAAGAAGAGAGAGAAAAATTTTATTTTTTTCCGCAAGAAAATTCTGCCACTTCATTAAGCCAGCAAAGATTAGCAATGGTAAAGCATGGAAGTATACAGAAACATGCCATCATCATCCCAATTTAACTATATGCTTTTTCATACAAACCGTTTCTCTTGTACACCGAAAACGAGTTCAACATCACCACCACCACCTCCATGCATAGGCACTACGTTGAAAACTGCTTCTGCCCTGAGCTTATTTAGTTAGCGGAATCCAACAATGACACAAAAAGGAACAAGAAGAGAGAGAAAAAACGAATAAGAAGCTTGTACATTCTCAACTTTTTTTTCTCCGTCACAAGCTACTTTTCCAACTTTATACCTGAAAGAAAAAACTGTCTATCTCTTTAACTTGTTCTTACTTGGTTGACTTTCTTTTTATCCCAGAACCAAGAGCAACTTGTTTAACTACTTATTTCTCTACTTTAGCAATGATCGTTATGATGATACATGCATGCATTGTTGAAAGCCGTTGTGATATCGGAAACGCTTACTCCACATACGTACATGCATACTTCAGAATATTTACCATCAAAATAGTTTGCATCCTTTCCATACGCGTTAAGTGCACAGGAACACAAAAATTCTAAGGAAGCTTATCTTAAACTTGACAAGAAGCTTGCCTTTTTTTCCTTTTATTTTTTATTTTCTCATTAGACTTTTGTTCTTTTTTCTTCTGTCATCATCAGCAGCATAAGTGGCCGCATATACCATTTATTTAACCGAGCAAAAAACGACGACTTTTTCTCAGACCATCGAATGAGTCGTTACAAGAGATTTTACTTTTTGTGAGAAGAAGGCAAGGAAATCAGACATGATTACTCGTGGGGCTATTATAATTATTAATATAGAAAGCATACCGAGCAAAAAACCACGACTTTTTCTCAGACCATCGAATGAGTCGTTACAAGAGATTTTACTTTTTGTGAGAAGAAGGCAAGGAAATCAGACATGATTACTCGTGGGTTTATTATAATTATTAATATAGAAAGCATATTCACGTTTGCTTCATGTAAAACAAGAGGGCTAAATTGTTGTTGTTGGTTGGTATGTTCTCTTTTTTTTAAAAAAAAAGTTTAATTTATTGCACTATATTTCTGTTATGCATTTGTTTGTGGTCTACTGTGGAAACTTGAAAAAGCCTCATGTAACCCCACCATCAGTACAGACTGTAGGTAGATGTTATAGCTATGGCACAGCTTTGTTCTTGAAACTGAAATGTTCATAATAATGAAATATTTTTCCCTTCTGGCACACAAGATGCTCATAAATACATTGTGCATGCAAGGAAATTGCATCACAAGCTGGGAAACGTAAGCAGGAAAAACATGGCTTATATAAGTACACGCAGCCAAGTCTTGTTTAGAAATCATCAAAAGGTAAAAAATGTACTGATAAAGTTTTATAAATTCTATCAAAGTTCTTATCATCTTTTTTTCTCCTGTGCTTTCCATAACTTTTTGCTTCTGTTGTTGCTGGCTGAATGGCTAAAAAAAGAAGAAGAAAAAATGAGAAAGTGGATGTTGAAGATGTTAGGGTAGCAAGGCTAACTATAAACTGCTGTAGGAAAGGAAACTTCCAGAAAATATTTTTTATCAATACAAATCAACCACAAATAATCGGAGTATAAAAGGAGCGATCTCATGCCACTAAACGAGTTTCTTTCTCCTGGACAAACCGACAGACAGACAGACACATCACAATAAAAACAAATCTAAAGTTTTACATATTTACAAGCTTGTTTAAAAAATGCACACACACACTTCCTTTTCTTTTTTTTTTCTTTTCAAACGAAAGGAAAAGCAGCAAACGGATATGTGCCTAAGTAAGTAGGTAAATAATACGTTATGTATGCTCACATGCATAATACAAAAACAGAAGGAAACGTCTTGAAGCAAAGTCCATACCACATAGGCATAGGTGGGTCCACAACACTACCACCACCACTGCAAAAATAAAACACCAGACCAAACCAAACCAAGACCATAATATTAGCAAAAGCTCATGAATACACCACTCTTGTGTTGCTGCTACTTTGTGCGTCCTCCTTATTCGCTAACTTTCTCTTTTTTTCTTCTTCTTATTCTTCTACATCCTTCATGATGCTTTCTCATGTCTGATACTGTAACATTGCCCAAAGTTGATTCCTACTGCCATTTGTTTTCCTCCTTCTCTTTTCTGTCCACTTGCAATGCTTATTATTCCTGCCTACTACTTTTCTCTACCTTTTTTGTATCTTTCTTTTATCATGTTTTTTGCTTTTCTTTCAGCCCGCGTATTATTCCCAGTAAAGCTAAAAAAAAGAATGAATGGTCGTACGTATTTTTTTCTTTGTTCTCTACAATTTTTCCAGGTTTTTTGTAGCCCCCGATGATGCTAATTGGACTTATTCAATATCATTATGCATTCCGGTACAGGCAAAAAGGCTGATTTATTATCAGGTTTTGAAAATCTATTTTGTTTTATCACACATCAGTTTTCTGATTGATTGTTATACATTTGCTTCGGTTGTGATTGGAAATGACATCATGCCATTATTACCTACTTTTTGGATTCAAAGTGTCGTATTGTTGCGCACACAACGACCTTCAATGAAACTTTTTAAAATAACATTTGGGACCAAAACTATTTGCGCGGGTAAAAAAATAAACAATGTACTGCACAACAGAAGTCTGTCTCAAACGCATTTTCCAAGTAAATAGAAGAAAAAACAGGAAAATAAGAGTTTTTCCAAGAAGAGTTTTTTGCGCACAAAACGACCTTCAATGAAACTTTTTAAAATAACATTTGGGACCACAAGTATTTGCGCAGGTAAAAAAATAAACAAACAATGTACCGCACAACAGAAGTCTGTCTCAAACGCATTTTCCAAGTAAATAGAAGAAAACACAGGAAAATAAGAGTTTTTTCCAAGAAGAGTTTGCTTTCCTCGACAATGAATATTTTTGTCTTGGTAAATATGATAAGAAACTCATAAAACATTTATTTCCCATAGAGATCAGATTCAATTACACTGAAAGAAATACGTTTGTAAACGGAGTAGATAGCGTAATAAAGTATTAATATTAGGCAGATCCAATCCACAGTTGAATATTCCCAGTAGCGTGCATGTCAGTCAAACTGGGCATGAATATGACAATATTTATTTACACGACATTTACCTTTTCCCGTTTTTATTCACCCGCCTTCTTTGAAATGAAGCCTCTACGAGTGAATGAAAATTGAGTAGCATAAAAAACAATGGATGTTTTGCAGAATATTACCGAATGCAATCTCATGTCTTGTAGCAAATACATTTCACCTCTAAACGCTAAATAGGATCTCCAGTTGGAAAACAATATACACTGTCTGAATATTTGTGTTAAAAATTAGTGGGTTCGTACAGTAATGTAGGTGGAAAGAATTCATAATACATATAGTAACCCACCAGCATGCTTGGCCATCATCATCATCATTATCAAAAGGAACAACAACATTGCGTTAGTTTGTTTCCCGCTGCCTGCCTGCCTGCCACCACAGAATGGAGTAAGAGGAACTGGTTGTGCATTTGAGAGGAGGCCCAGCGTAACAACAACGGGAAATGTGTTCAAAGTGAGTAATAACAACAGGAGCGTACAACGACGTATACAAAAACATGCAGAAACGAAGCACACAATTTTGTCCATTCTTTTTTTCTCTCTTTATTTCAAATGTATATATTTTTTGTGTATACAACATTTAAAAAAGTCTGGGTAAGAAAGAGAGAGTGTGTGTGTGTGTTTCTCTATGTATAACTAACAAAGTTTCAGGGAAACAACATACAAGAATTCCGACAAGAGGCTTTGTATGATAATTTATGAAACAGGGTTTTTTGAAAGATTTACAGCTCTACATTTTTTTTCCTCGT
>JAANSP010002358.1:0-11387 GCA_036850745.1 Homidia socia | reverse complement strand
AAATTCTTTCATGAATTTTTTATTTGTATAAAATAAAATATTCCTTCCTTACAGAATCCATTTCATCAGAATCAGAAAGCTCATCACTATCAACTGAACTGTCTGAGTGAGCATCATCATCGGAGGAGGAGGAACTTTTCCCTTTCTCGCTGTGATCTTTCTCGGAGTCACTACTCTCGTCTGGTTCTTTGGATTTGTCTAGTGCATCAAAACTTGGCCTATTGTGAAGTCCTTGCTTCTGTAAATATAATTTGATAGCAACAGTCAATTTCAACTTTAATTGCTACATCCACGAATACAAATGAACATTTATTTTTATTACCTTTGCAAACATGTAAGCTACCAAATCCGGCAAATCCAAGTAAAATTGTTTTGTCTCCTCATCTTCAAACAGCAGGCTGATATCATAACAAGCTTCCCCATCCTCTGTGATCATCAAGAGTGCATTCTCAAATTCTTCGTCTAGGTTAGTGGAAATGTAACGAAGTTTTGGCGTCTGGGAATCCAAGAAATTGGCTAGTTTTCCAAGATTACCATGGAATTTTTCCAATTCCGATGCCATATCATCATGTAACTTTTGTCGATCTGATGGAATTTCACCCTTTGTTTCCATAAGCTTTCGGAGAAACTTTGCATGCATGCACACTTTATCGTTTTTCTTGACGAATGTTGACTTTGTTAAATGAAAATACTTTCTCAGTATGCCTTTCAACTTGAGCTTGTCATCATCCATCAAAACCAAGCCAATGGATCGTTTCAGCTGAGCGAAACATACGTTGTCCTCCAAAGCTAAACGAACGTCCCTGGGAATCGCTCCAATTAGCTCATCAGTTAGATCACGTAAAAGATTGATTAGCGTTGGAATTAGCTGACTACCATCTTTATCTAGTGCCACCAAGTTTTGGACGGTTTTGACTAATAACTTTATGGAATCTTCAAACGGAAGTATACCAGCCAAAAGAAGCTCGGCAAAGAGACGGAGGCCAGTTGAAAGCTTCGGGTTTCCCTACAAAGTAAAAGAAACATGTCTTGGCTGCAATTTAATTTCTCCATTAAAAACTAATTTATTATTTACTTTTTTCATGGATGAAAGATAACTAATCATGCTGAATGAATACACCGCCTTACCAAGTCAGCCACGGATAGGACTCTTTGAAAGTTTTCCAAAAGCTGCCTGGAAAAGTCTCTGTAGCGTGTGTGAAATTCGGAACAAACAGAGACTAGGCTAGAAACATCAGTTGGCTTGAGGCGCAATTCCACAGCAATGACCAGTGCAATTTCACTGATGTACTTGGTCAAGTTCAAGGTACGAATATCAGATTCCAATGAGGATATGTGCGACTCCTGGAACAGGCGCTGAAAATAAGTTTCAAAAACATTTAAGACATCAACGGCTCATGCTATTATGGCTAAGTTAGCGGCGCTAACAAAGCTGTATCCTATAAATAAACGGGAGTGTTGGTGGTACCATTTTCCTCACAAAAGCTGTACACTTTTTCAAATTAGAATCCAACTTTTTTCCTTTGACTTGTTTTTCAAACTCTTCATATTGTACGTTGAAATTTTTTTCGCGTAAAGAAAACCTGCGCAGCACCCTTGCGTTCCACTCTCTTATAAACTCTTCCAAGGTCAACTAAGGAAGAATAGGAGAATTCTAGTCAATTTTATTACTTGCAACATTTAATGCATATGCATTATAGATAGTCATTTCTGCAAATGCATACCTTGGAACCTTCAAAATGAATCATTGATTGATCTTTATTGTTGTTGTCATCGCCTCTTGTATCCTCTGGAAGGGGCAATAGTACAGCTTTACCAGACTTTGCCATCGTGATCCTTGCATAGCATACGTGACCGAACCGAAACACACCTGGTCGACTATCACTTTCACATTAAATTAAATACCTGCCAGACATATTACCAGTTAAAATTATTAAAAGTTAATACATTAAGTGAATGGTATAACCATTGAATTATTCAATCTGAATCAGTCCCTATAAACAATGATGCAATAAATAAACAGACAAAAGCAATGCCGTAATATTATAATTAAAAACAAAATTCCTACTTTCCATAACAGCTAAAAACAAAATCATATGTAGTTAGATTCAATCATTACAAACCAAACCAACAGAGCAGAACAAAAACATCTGAAACTTAAGTTTTGTCAGTGTCAATAATATTCAGTTCGGTATACCAGAAGAATTAAATTGTTGCATATAAATACTTGCCACAAATCACAACAATTTTACAAGTCAGCACCAGCACACTCGAATTCTCTTCCCGTAATGATGTTAATGTTCACTCATCCATCACTGATATGATGTAATGAACGATTATAATTGCTGACTATTAAGAGTAGTAGTTTACGACGGACAAAAAAGTTATAGCCACTTTCATAACAAAAAGTGCACAGATGACAAATCGCACGAGAAAATGCAAACCTCAAGAAATATTCTTATTATTGCAATTTCGCTGCTCGGCGTTACTGAATCTTGCTACTCGAGATTGTTCGATTTTTGAATGATTTGTTTGGTTTATGCCTGCAGAACAATAATAAAAAACAGAGATTCAACATCAGCAGACTGACGACTGACTCATGCTGAAGTTATGTTTCTCTACTATTCGCTTCGAATGACATTATGATGATGCAGGCAGATGACAAGACAATTAACAATAACAACACCATACCAAGTTGGTTTACCAATCGCAAGCAAGGTCAGCAATAAAAATTTTAATTTATCCAAACGTTTTTGTGGTAGATCGGTAGATATGGAAAGTTATGAATTTCTTGTGCATCATCGCTGGATTTCATGTAGTGCAAAGTGCAATACGAAAACTACTTACCCCAGACAAGGACAAAGATAACATGGTATTTATCATCCATCATCATATCATGTAGCTTGCATAATGCATTTGTGTATTTTGGAATTGCATGTTGCCGTTGTCTGGCACTTTAATTGTTTCTACTCGTGCAATGCTGTGTACAAATTAAATGTAATAGTCGAATTCGCACACTTTCGTGGATAATAGAAGTTTAATAGGGTCCAAAGGTATGGGCAGGATCTTCTTAGCATTCAAAAACCAACCTAGGAAGATAATATTGTATTCAAAAGAGAAGGCATGTTCCAGGAAGTTGTATATTTTTTAAAGAAAATTTTAAGTTGAGAGAGATCATTGAACTGTTTGTTTACCATACTTTTTTCCCTACGATGAAACTGCTTAAGTGCTGAAACACACTCTGTAGAATATGTGTGTGATAATATCACAGTCAATAGAATGTGTAAATAAGTAGAGTAGGATATGCATATGCATAGAAATAAAACAAATTAGAAACCATAATCTGTGAAGCCGTGTCAATTTAATGATGATGCGTGCGTACGTAACTACGGAGACGAGACAGCAACAACGAAAACGATAGAGAAACATATTTTAGTCCTATTCGTAAAATAGTGGATCTTATAGTATATATGAAAATTTCAGCAATAGAAGCAAAAAGTTTGCTAAAATGTAGGGATTGCGTGCGAATCTTGCGTTGGTGTCGGTGTTTTATGTAAAATGCATGTAAATATTTCTAGACATTGCACATTGACATCGCTTGTATGAAATAATAACTATTAATTTTCTGCACTGCAGAATTATAGCAGAAAGAAAAGGCACGGATAAACTTCTCCGATAGTTTCTGCTATGGTGGGACATTCATGAGACAGCCCTAATAAAACCAAAGCATCATCGCCTAGATCGACGCGTTCTTTCAGTGCCAAGATTTTTTTTCTCGTTAGGATTTACGTTGTTCCAAAATTAAGCTTGATGAAAATGTTCGAGATCACTTCTAGTACTGCGTGTGTTATGATGGGCAGGAAACAGATTTTGTATTAAAACGTAACAGAGGAGTTGGAGGATATGGAGCAATATGTGGCCTACACTGTGTTTTGTTTGAGGAATAAAACAGAAAAAAGTCATTTTATGTGAAGAGGGAATAGCGAATAACGGTTCCGGTTACATACATGGCTAATACTAATAGTTTATTTTTATTTCTTGTGTACTCAGATTCGATTTCGATGTTTTTATTGTTATCTATTTTGATTTATTTTCAGATTATTTGAAGCAACACTAAATTGGCCTTGTGGAAATCAACAAAGTGGAAACAATGCATGGTGCAATCAGAGCTTTTGGTCCAGAGAGTGTTATGGAGCTGCGCAAAAACATTATTATTCAACATGACGATTTTCTGAAACAGGATGATCACGATAAAAGGGCTGATGCGTTGCAGAACATGGCAGGTAAGCAGGTGGCTTAAATTATGACTTTGGTTTTGGACAGTGACAGTAATATTTAAAAAAATAATAATAAACTAAATTTTAGTACAGGTAGCCAGAAGAAGAAGTTTACGTTTAAAGAGACTGAGAGAGTTTTACACAACAGTGCCATGAATATTGGCGAGTTTGATCCGAGAGAATGCAGCATTGCATTCAGCAATTTGGCAAAATATGCCGAAAACTTAATGGATCAGCCTTGGAGAAAAGACTTTCACGTTATCAAGGTAGATCGTTGCATAATATCCTTCACTTAATTACTTTGCATTTGTACTTAAATTAATTTTTAACCATTAATCATTTTGGCAATGTTTCATTTTTCCCAGCTAACATCCGGGTTTTACGTACACAATATTGCAGCTAAACTTCAAAATGCTCACGAGATATTGATTGTGATGGGATACGTCAACTATTGACGACACGACTCTGAAGCTTATTCCGAACCAGAATTACAGTAATCTTAAAGCGGTGTCCAGAGATTGTTATGTTGCTAGTCAAGAATGTTTGGTTAGTTAGTAAAAGAACCGTTTCAACATTTATTTTTAAGTTTGTTTCTCCCATTAAAGTTGCATGTTTTAATCATTGCATTTTATAGATATTAAGTCAAATCTGGCAGCACGTGACCGACCAAGAGCCAGACTACCCGTTAACTATAGGTGAAGTGATTAAGTGTCGAAAGAACCACCTTGGGAACACAAGTACCATATGTAACAAGATAATATACGACATAAGGGCAAAAATGCATGCAGTCAAACAACAGCAAATGCTGCAAAATCATGTCAAAAGCACTCAGCGTTTTGTGCCCGTTGACCGGCTCATAAGTTTGGGCGCTGATGACGGATCAAATCTAGACGAAACAACAGACCAGCTCCATTCTCATCATAACTTTATCCCAGAACGGGAAATCGAGCGAAGTCAAGAACAACTGAAAAGTGTAAACATGTACAGCTATAATTATAATGACGAACACATTTATGATCCAGTGGATGAGGGCGACCTCCCCACAGTACCCATCCACTCTAGTCCAAGGAAACCAAGAAGCCATCCTACAAATCAGCAGCAAAAACTTGATAACATTGTTCCCTTACCGCAACATATGTACAATAGTAACATCCGCAAATCAATGCCAGCGGCGTCATCGTACCAATATCATCAGCAGCAACAGTATCGTCATAATAATTTCAATAGGAACGCAAGCAACGTGACACCGTTGACAACAATGTACACTGGCGACCGCAGTTCGGTTTCTCCACTGATACCAACAACAGTGACAAGCCTATTTTCATCAAACCAACCAGAAAGCAGAAATAATGTGAATAAGTCAAACATTTTGAACAGCATACATGGGGATAGATGTGCAGCAGCAACAACAACAACACTACCCTTAATACGTTTTAATTTCTGTAATCAACCACTAACTAGGACTAAAGTAAAGGAAACAGATTTGGACGATGACTTGTTGGCGATAAGCCCGAGAGATGCTATTCCTCCGTATTACAACAGCAATATCGATAATAGCAGCTTACGAACTCGAAAGTCAATGCCAGTATCCTCATCTAATCACATAAATCAAAATCAAGTATACCCCGATCAGTTTTACCCCCCAGTAATATTAAAACCTATTGCTAGGTACGGCTCTTCAGCAAATCCTCCCTCGGCGACAACACAATTCCCTTATAATCAGAAAAGTCGTCCTCATTCGGATAACAGGGAAGAAGTGCCAAAGGAGGCATACCCATATGCGTCTGAAGTCGGTCAGTTGTCAAAAGGTGTGGGTGCTCAGAATTTAACGTCAAGTTTGGGCTTATCAGCATCCCCGAACCAACCAATTTACCAGCATACAGCAACGCCAATTCCGGCTATCGATGGGTCAGACTCAGACTCGAATAAGTGCAAACGGACGTCAGTTCAAAAAGAGCCACCTCAACATGATCGAATTTTAAACACGGGGAGATCAGGTTCTTCCACAGACGCGTCTTTGTCATGGGAGGGCTCTGTACGAGAAGTGAACTATGCTCCCTATCATCACCACCAGCCACATCAGCAAATAGAGAGTAGAATTCAAGGCATGAAATCATCAAAGCGATCTTCTCACATTGAAATTCGTGGAAATCAAAATAGGCTCGCTAATTCATCCCCAGAGTTTGATGGAGGACAATCTCAGCAGTCAAGAAACAAGAATGACAATAGAGAACAGAGCTCTAGTTCCAGTGACAGTTCTCCAGCGCCGATTTCCTCTCGAACGTACAGAAATGAAGATTTGAGCAGTTTAAACTCAGTTTACAGCGATAATCCTTCAAAACAAGGACGAACTGACGAAGTCATTAGTGGTAGCAGTGGACCTAGTCAACGTAGTGAGAAGAATCGAAGGGGAAAATCAGACATTAGAAAAAACAATGAACACGACACGGGACACAATAATAACACACATAAACGCAGTGGTTCTTCGTCAAGATCCTCATCTAGCCTGCATCGCAATTTTCGGCAAAATAATAAAAGTAGAGGTAGTAACGAGCCCGAGGAAAAACACATTAACGACAGGAGGAGGGTTGTGCCAAAAAATCGCAATGAAACGGTCAATAGCAGAAGGACACAAAGTCCAAAGAAGTCAATCACCCCTGTAGTTTCTACCAATAAAAATGACCCGAACCATAATCTGCTTTCAAACGACAAACCCATGAAAACGCCCAGTAATCATCATTATGAAGCCACAAATGATATCAGAACGATCGACACGATTCCTGATAAAGGTGAAAACTCAAGAAACGTTTCTTCATCAGCAACACTACCACCACCAAAGAAACCTATTGAACCGTGGGATTGTAGATTCTGCACGTTTAGGAATCTAACGGAAGAACGTATCTGTGAGGTGTGTGCCAAAAGTAAAGATTTTTACGAAGATTTGCAACCTCCTCCTGATGTCCAAAATCCCATTCAATTGTTAAATGATAAACAGCAACACCAGCTTCCTAAAATGTACTCGGTTCCGAACACACATTTCGTTTCAGTCACGAACAATGGACCTTTGGTTGCCGCTGCTGTGGACCAAGAGGAGGAGAAGGAGTGTCCTCAGTGTACTTTACTAAACTCTAAAAGAGCAAGGATTTGTGACGCATGCAGTTTCAGACTGAAGCCAACGTGTAGTCCCATGTTACGTTAATTGTTTTTTTTTCAAACATTGCATCTCCATGATATTCCTTCCTACCATGCTGGCCTCTGGCCTTGTATTTTTGAAACTTAAAATTGAAATTTGATACTACTAGCTTTCTTAATTATTGGTCGCATTTATTAAAAATAAATAAAATGTTTATTGATTAAAATTGGATATTGAATGACTGCACTGCGATCATGGTGCCTATAACTTAAATATTGTAAAGTACATAATGTATTATCCACCTTATATTTAACGTATAACGTATGTAGGTAATTTAGCCGTTCATCTTGTGCGTGTTATCCAGAAGTTTGAGTTGAAATGACAAAAGCTACATACATATTTATAGAACCGAATAAAATGACGAAATCTACTTTTTGCCAACTTCAACAAATAGTTGTCAAGTTTATTTTTTTAACATTATTATTATTTCATTGAAGTTTTTTCACAAGCGATAAAGTTGGGGGAAAGAGAGACAATATTCTTCTCTCGTTTCATCAAGTTCAGGATTAATTATAATAAATGAAACCCGACTGCTCTAAAACTCCAGGCATGACATATGACATCCAACGTCTGGGGATCAAATATGGTGGAGGAGTGAATTCATTTGATTACAGTGTGGAATGTTCAGCAGATTCCATTTCACTTTTTTTGCGAAACAAAGCAACTCGGGTTATAGCAGGTGAAAGCTTTCCTCTTTGATAATACCGATAGTGGATAGAGATATGCTCAGCTTTAAGAAAAATGCTTGTCAATTGATTAATTCGACCACTTTTCAAAATAACTAACTCTGTTACGGTAAATTAAATGTGCATAATGCGTTGAAAAAATTTCATGGTTAGCGATAGAAGATAAGATTTTTGATGTCGACTTTTATTTTCTCTATCAGCGTACTTTTTACTGCATCTCTTATCTATATTTCTGTCTACAATACTTATATATAAATTATTACATACCTACATATTTTTTGGCATACAATAATAGCAGTAAGTTTATAAATAAAGTGAAATAATAAAACCACATCTTTTAGTTAAAGTTATTCTATTAACATCATTGATTGGTTATGATTTTTAATAATTAGAATTATAGGTATAATTATGATTTGGAAAAACAAATGTTAACCCAAAGTTTTTAGGATTTAAATATAATTATAATGAAAATGGAAATTTAAGAATTTAAATTAATTAATTAATTTAAGAATACTTGCAAGTAATTTCATAACTTAACTTGCATATTACCAGCCAAAAAGAGAAAAGTCACCAGTCTTTGTCAAGTACCTTAAGACTACGATTAGCTTTCCATGAAGCTCCTTTAACAACAGGTAAAAACTATTCCATCCTATCTGTAACCAAATAGGTTGGTTGTACAGGGAAATGAATTAACTGACTAAATACATTATCCGTGTCCAAAGTAAAGCCTACAAGGGGCTGCACGTCATCAGACGCCTTATCGAGAGTAGTTTTGATTTTATCTTTGACATTATGGGTGGGTCTAGTAATTTCCAAACAAGGTAATTGTGGGACCGGAGTGTTTTCATGGACAAACTGGGTTACAAACGGTAAATTTCCTACCCAATTTGGTACAGATTTAGCATTGGTTGGATTCTCAGAGTCAGAGTCAATAATACATTCAAAAGTAGTTGGTGAAGCTGATCCCCAGACTGATTTTTTTGTGGACGACGAAGATGGTACAGATGATGTCTTTGTTGACGCTACAGTAGTTGCAATGGTTTCGTTAGTACCTTGAGTCCAGATTTTGCAATCATTACCCGAAAGGGTAGTCGACGATGGCTTAGGCCTGGCATTTGGAGTATTTTCCTTCTCATTTGAAAGTGCACTAAATTTCATTGATGAGGTTGCAGTGATTGGCTTACTTGACTGCACGTAAGACGAATTAGCAACATTAGTTGAGGGGGTAGTTGATCGGCGAAGATGGCGTTGCTGATCAGATTGGGCCCGAAAATTTGCCTAAAGTTAGAAAGAAGCAAAATTTACGAATACGGTCATTCTTTAATGATATTTATTATTTATTATAATTGGATAATTTTCTACCGTATTTTTTGAGGATGATGTCCAAGAAGCCTTTTCTGTCCTGCCCGTCGGGCGAGGATGGGACCGATTAGCGTTAATTGGAGCGCCAGGTTGTCTTTTTTGAGGGGCAAATGGAACAACAGGAACAAGGATAGGCCGCCGGGGGTAAGGAACGGAACTTGTTGACCGAGGCCCATTGTTGTTGTTTTGCATTTGCCGCTCCGCATTAAGCACTAACTCCTCAATCTGAAATAAAAAATTGTTTTAAATAGTTACCAGGTCAACAGAATTGAGTTCATATAAATTATTTAACAATATATGGCAACTTACGGGAACATATTTACTTTGATTTCTGTTCGGTCTTCTGATACCACCAGTTCTTGTTTTACAGCCTTTGTCATCTCCTTGTTCCATCACTATGGAGTGCCAGGTTGTCTTGTTTGAGGAGCAAATGGAACAACGGGAACAAGGATATGCCGCCGTGGGTAAGGAACGTAACTTGTTGACCGAGACCCATTGCAATTTTCTTGTTGAAGCGCATTAAGCATTAACTCCTCAATCTGAAAAAAAATTGTTTTAAAAAAGTTAAAAAGTCACCAGGTCAACATAATTGAGCTCATAAAAGTTATTCAATGTTTTAGCGATATGGCAACTTACGGGAACATATTTACTTTGATTTCTGGTCGGTCTTCTGATGTCACCAGTTTTTGTTTTTTTACAGCCTTTATTATCTTTTGGTTTCATCACAAACTCTCGGATGTGCAACATTCCCTCGGGTACTGCATTTTCCCGAATCTGTTTTTTTTTGCATTTATATGCACTTAATATCATTTAATTCATCTAGCCAGTATGCCTAAATTGAGTTTCAAAGGTAGTATTAGCAATTCAATTATCTTACAAAAATGTAATATTTTCTGTCCAAGGTCCTAACTTCGACGCATTCGGACATTGAGTAAAGAAAGTGACTGATTGTGGGAATTCCCATTTCGGTTAGAGGCATCTTTTCACCGGTGTACTCCAGCAAGGAATCTTTAGAAAAGTAAATTTATATTGTGAGGAAAAAAGAGAAATCGAATTAATTTCTTGTCCTTTAAGCGGTTGGTTTAGCAAGAGTGCCAAAAGTTGGGAAACTCACCTAGTAATACTCTCTCATGATACCCTTCACGACTGGCCACCAGAAAGTTAACAGTGGTGCTTTTCCACTCATCGAACAATGCTCTTTGCTTCTCAGTAGGGTTCCACCTCCAACTTATTATTCTTGACATTTTAATTAAGATGACTTGCTTTTTCTGTTGAAATGAAAAAAATAGTAGAGGGCAAAAAAGGATATGTATCTGAAAAAGGATGCTACTGTAACTGTGGGATGACAGGTAGCTGTCTTTTGTTTTTTATAAACTTCTGAATATTTAGCCGGTTTTTAATTCCCAAACTAACTAGTAAAGACTAACCACAGGAAATATAGTTACTGTTAATGTTGATAAGTGTTGGCTGATACGTAAATTTTTAATAGCAAGCAGCGCTAATTTATCAAATAATAATATTAATATTTGAGCGGTAGTTTAGTGATGTCTCATAGGACGGTAAATTGATGGAAATTAAAATCTTTATAGACATAACAAAATCTGGAGATGCTAGGTATGTTTCCTTTTGTGTATTTAGTCAGCCTCAATGCTATAGGCAATTAGGCAAGACTAGAATTTAGTCAGCAAGGAAAAATGAATATATTTACAAGAGAAAAAAGGTACGTAAAGAGGAACGAAATTTCTCTTCATGGTCAACAAAGTAGTAGTGGACATTGGACATGGATCACGTAGATAAAATCTTACACTTAGAAAAGGAAAAATCGTACAATTAGAAGTGAATGAACCGTAGACATCGAAGTAGGATAAA
>JAANSP010002357.1:0-12972 GCA_036850745.1 Homidia socia | reverse complement strand
AGAAAACAACTAGGAGTATTATGGGACATGCCACAATGTGAGGTAGAAAGAAATGGGAGACGCTTCACGAGTCATTTACTTCAATGGGATGTCAATATGTTTTCTCCCTTTCCTACAATGGTTCTTTTTGATGTGCTTTTGTACGAAGCAAGCAAGGGTGCAGGCGGTAGCAAGCAGAAAAAGAAAAGGTGGAGGACATTCACAGAAGAGACACAAGTACAATGTATCTTGCTCTCCTGTTATTATTATCATTATTATTGCTTTCCATGTAAATCCAAGTTAGGAAAGACAGTTTTCCAAGTAAGTATACAAATAGTCTTGTGCTGCTGTTTCTGGTGTAATGGTAGCTGTAATCCGAACAAAAAAAGGAAAAAAAAGTTGGTTGGGAATGTCAGGGGGATGTCAGAGAGGAGGAAGGTTATAGTGGTGGTGGTGGTGGAGTATGGAGTAGGTAGAGATATATCAAGTGAGAGAAGGGGTCGGTGTACCACCTATATCTAAGAAAGGTGGAAATAGAAAGGTGGTCCATGATGTTGTAATGGTGGTGGTGGGTGAGTGAGCTAAAGCGATTTTCTTCAAGTGTAATCGCTCCATGAATCAAGTGTGAAAGTTTGAAGCTCGTAAAGTCTTCCGGGTTTTTGGAACTGTGAAAGGGCAAGAAAAAGCGCAAATCGCAAGAAAGGAAGATGGTGAGCACGAACAAGGCTTTGCAGCAGCAGTAGACGGGAAAAGACAACTAACCCTAAGATCAGGAGACCAGAGATCAGGTCAAGGGAACGACGTAGAAGAAGAAGAGGAAGGATGAGAATTACATCACCTTTCCTCCATCAGGCAGGAGGAGATGCTACAATTCTCTCTACAAAACAACATTCTTTCTACCTTGCTCACAAATCTTTTTTGCCTTGTTGTAATCTATTCTCCCTATAAATAAAGTCTAGTGTGTGCAGCAGGAGCAGTTCAGTCCAGTGAAACTAACTCAACCTAACCCAGCAACATGGGAAAACTAGCACATGGAACAGTGACGAAGATGTTTTCTAGAAGGAAGAGCATAAGAATGATCATCAGCATCAACCAGTACTCCTCTTCTATCGGCTGCCCTCCGTATTCCTTACGATTCTCCTTTTCTCTTCTCAGTAGCGGCAGTAGCAGAGGGAAGAGACAGCTTTGTGCCGCTTGCCGTGATCTATTTCTCTTTCCCTATGCAGATCACTTGGAAAATTTTTCCACAAATCAGTCAAAACTTCCAAAGTCCCACAAAACACATGATAAAGTGCCACGAGAAGACTATGAAGAAGAGCATAACCACAAAATTCTTCTTCTAACCAATAATGTTGTCTATGTAGCCGGGAGAATCGTAGGAAGAGGTAAAAAATGAAAATCTCATTTATCCACTTACGATTTGCCCCTCCACTGCTATAGCTACTCTGCTTGCTCATACTACGACAAGAAAAATAATTAACTTTTGGAACAAATCCAAAATAATTCCAGGAAAATTTTCAAGTTTTCTGCTCTTCGTGTCGCGTAAGCAATTTTCTGATACCGTCACAACCACTTCAATTTTTTCCCACTATGCACTTCAATTAGACTTTGCTGGAGCAACTCTGTACAAATAGTACATAACAACATGTCCCATAGATCATAATAAGCAGAGATATCCTCCTGGTTACTGCCGCTATGCTCTACGTAGCGAATTATTATTTCAGGCTTATTTCATTTTTTCGGCTTGAACAAGTCAAAATCTCTTTTTGGAATAAAAAAAGTTTGTATTGTATGAGAATAGCGCATTGCGGGTATTCTGTAGCCAGGAAAACAAAAGTAGTAATATAGTAATCCACTCATTGTTTTTCCCAATTGTATTTCCTTCTCTCACGTTTAATTTCGACCTGACTGCTTCTACTGCGCTCTATTTACTCATCATTTTACGGGAGGGCTGAAACACAAAATCGCATGTAATCCGCCAAAGTCTCCTTTTTGTACAGAGTACAAATAGGGTTTGCCTCCTACATAAATGAAAATGGAAAATATTAATAAAACTAGATTGCGTTATTGTTGGCTCTTATTGCAGCTTTCTAAAACATTTTATTTCACCAGGACAGCACAACAACCTTTTCAACTTGTCGTATGTACAATTTAAGTCTCTGTGGCTCATATTCAGGTTTCATTTTCACCATCGCCACTAAGGCTTTAATTATGCATACCAAATTAGCAGATCACAAATTGTAATGTTGTCAGCACAAGAGAACGAAAAGTCAAACCACCCTCGGTGAAACCGAGAGAGAGAGGCAGAAGCACACATTGAGAATAAATGGAAAATTTAGTCATTATTCCGTAAGCCAGAGTCGCATTTATTTATTTTTGGATGGAAGCATTATAATGATGAACATTTTCAGAGATTAGCATGTGTAGAGAGAAAGGGATAGTCAGGCGACTTGAGTTTCATCATTTCATCAGGGCATCAGCTCGGACTCTTGTTGCTGAAGGTTTGATCCATATTCATGAAACCTACGAATCATCTCAGGATTTAGAGATGGACCCACAGCAGATCTCGCCATTTTGAGGTGTTTTTCGGTGACAACTCGAGCATTTATGGTGTCACTCAATGCAAAAAAGGCAGCCTGTCAACATCACAGGAAACCAATTTAGGTTATTAAAAGAAGAAGGCCATTCAAATATTATTATCAGGAACAATATTTTTTGACTGTTCTATTTACTGTACCTCTCGACACAAATTAACCAAGTCAGCGCCAGAAAAGTACTCTGTACATTCTGCCAACTCCATAAAGTCCAGATTCGTATCAAAAGGTATCGACTTGGAGCACCACGTCAACAGTTCATTCCTGCCTGTCATATTTAGTGGTGGAACTTTTACCAGCTTGTCAAATCTGCCTGGACGAAGTAATGCAGGATCAATGAGATCAGGCCGATTGGTTGCTGCCACTACAAGGACAACTGGGCCTGAACAAGCTCCTAGTGGCGATGATATCTGGAGAATGTTTACAAAGTTTATTTTCGGTGGATGGGAAACGTTTAAATTCATCAAATGACTGACTGTACTATGCTGTATATTGTGTAATAGCATGTGGCTTTTTTGATTATTTGTTCACATTACTAACATTCCCGTTGCCATGTTGAATTCTAGTCGTTCCTACCCCATCCATTTCGGTAAGGAGCATACTTAGAATAGACTCATTTGTTCCCGTCTGCTTCTTCCCAGAGTTCTGACGGCTCCCTACGATTGACTCTACACAAGAAAAAAATACAGCAGATTATTTTCAATAAATTTTTAAGTGAAATGGTGATGTTAATGTTTCTATTTGCTGTCATTCTTTCTCCCTCATTCAATTCTACACAATGTATTGACTAATGATGATGATGATGCAAAGTTAAAAGAAAAGTAGTACACTGTAAGAATAAGAATGACAATCATGATGATGGGAAAAGTTTCCTACAGTACACTTTTCTTTCACAGTAGCTCTAATGGCTTATTATTTGAGAGAAAAAGTAAAAGGCCATTTGTCTGTGTGTGGCAACATTTTTTCCTCTCAAAAAAATCGACAAATGTGTACCCATATAAAATAGATTGAGCCATTGAGTCATCATCAGCATCCAACTGCCACGTAACGCATTTCTTCTTCTTTCTACTTGGTTGTCAAATAAATGGGCAAGTAAAAAAAGTTTTTTGGTTTCATTTCTGCTTTTTTAAAGGTCTAGAAAATAAAAGCTGTGTGTGTGGAGTAGGCAGTCTACTTTAATTGACTAATTAGTTCAAACTCTGTTGTATTGTCATCATCATGAATACATACCCAATTCGTCAATAAAGAGAATGCAGGGGGACGCCATGCGGGCACGATGAAACAAGTGAGCGACAATTTTTTCGCTGTCACCAACGCCAGATGAGAATAGTTCGGCAGCTGAGACGGAGAGGAAATTAGTCTGATGGGTTGCAGCAACCGCACGAACCAGCGTTGTTTTGCAGTTGCCGGGTGGGCCATACAGTAAAATCCCTGCAAGAAAATATAAAATTCCAATACATTAAACTTAAACGTCGCATTCAATCAAAAGTTGTCAAAATAATAATCTTCATAAAAGGACAGGCATCAAAATATACATGCAAATAAACTTGGCTGACAAGTGGCCTTCTTCAACATCAAAATCGATTTTTTTACGGAAAACTGTATGCCTACTATCACCACCCACAATAGAAAGCTTCATCCATTCATTCACCTATGCCTATCATCATCATGGTACCATCATCTCATCTAATATATGAATAGGGAGACACTAGCAAAAGTGTTTGTTGTTAACTATCGTTTGTACTTGCTTTACTAAAATCATAAACTCCGTTCCCTCTCTCCACTTTTATCTTTCTGGCTCCGTGTATGAAGCCGTAACACCATTTTATATTTTACTACACGTTTTCATTATCTCATCAACTTTTGACGACGCGGACGTCAAACATGCGAGTGAGCAGTCACATGGAAAAATAAAAATGACAAAGAACAACAAAAATGCTTTTACATTAAGTCTCACAACCACCAACGCCATCGAATGTTGTTTTTGGACGCGTGGCCTGATATATAACGTGATGGACTAATATGATTAAAGTATTTGGTTGTATGTGTATCTGTCAAACTGCCAAGATCCGAAAAAAAACATAATAATATATACGAAACTCATCGTGGTGGTTATGTTATGATGATGACAGAAACATGTTGACTAACACTGCTTTCTTATACGACGACTGATGTGCAAACTTGCCTACAAAACAAATCGTGACAGATACATCTTCACATTCGGGCTAGACACTTAAAAATTTCACACAGATTTTGTTTCATGAAAACACGTAGCATCGTAGTAGCCCATAACAAGCCCCTTCTATACTAAACATTTAAAACAAAGCACAACAGCACAAGACTAGTCAACGTACCAAAATGATGAGTGTTGCAAAAGTGAGAATAAATGGTAAAGTTTTGGAGAATCGTTTCAACGTAATCGGATCTTGATCTTCTTGCTATATTACTAACCATTTAAAACAAAGCACAACAGCACAAGACTAGTCAACGTACCAAAATGATGAGTGTTGCAAAAGTGAGAATAAATGGTAAAGTTTTGGAGAATCATGTTTGAACGTAATCGGATCTTGATCTTCTTGGTATATAGCGTTCCCAGTGAATATGGGGGAAGTTGGAACATGGTATTTTGTCGCGATGCATCGCAGTAACACACGGAGAAAAAAGAGCCCACGCACACGAGCGAGTGAATTAGGGCTCAGAGAGGGTAGGATTAGTAATGCATGCATGCAATGCAAGCTTATTACTTACTACTACTCCTATTGTGCAGAGACAAACGCATGAACAAGTTGATGCTACTGGACTTTGACTAACTATTAATACATCTGAATGGAACACTCTTGTAACACACGGAGAAAAAAGAGCCCACGCACACGAGCGAGTGAATTAGGGCTCAGAGAGGGTAGGATTAGTAATGCATGCATGCAATGCAAGCTTATTACTTACTACTACTCCTATTGTACAGAGACAAACGCATGAACAAGTTGATGCTACTGGACTTTGGCTAACTATTAAAACGTCTGAATGGAACACTCTTGACAAAAGTTGATAAACTCGGCAGTGTAAAGAGAGAAAGTGGAGAGAGGAGAGAATTTGGACAAGAAGGTCATTTTCTAGCCTACTGCAAAAACATATGTGAAAAATACTGCTTCTGAATGAAAATGTCTTTTTATATTATTACTACCATTATTAACGTGGGTAGGTTTATCATCAATTATAATTGCATTGTTTGAGAGTGTATGGGGGAAATGTGCAAGTAAATAAATTCCCAATTTGAAAAATGTGTTCGTTCGCAAGCAAGCAATGATGCTGAAAGTGATGATGAAAGAAAGAGCTAATGCCAAAAGAATGTATTGTTCCTACTTTGCTGCAACGTACAAAGTGGCTGGGGGAAATGTGCAAGTAAATAAATTCCCAATTTGAAAAATGTGTTCGTTCGTAAGCAAGCAATGATGCTGAAAGTGATGATGAAAGAAAGAGCTAATGCCAAAAGAATGTATTGTTCCTGTTCCTACTTTGCTGTAACGTACAAAGTGGCCGGATAATAATGGTAAATGACAATGATTACTGTTCTTTCGTCTCCGTTCTATTGTACTTACTACTTACCTTTTGGAGGGGAGATGCCCATTCTGAGAAAGGCCTCAGGATGCTTGAGAGGCCACACGATTGCCTTAATTAAATCAAGCTTAACAGAATGTAATCCTGCGATATGATCTAATGAGATGGCACGTTGAATATCAACGACTCCCAAGACTCCTTCCAGCACGGACGGTACCACTCTCCTCACCGCATACCTCATATGTTCCTCGGTTACTACTTGTCCAACTACCCCATCCTCTCCTTCTTCCTGTAAAAGAGCAAAGTGTATAGTAAAAATCAATTAAGAGAATGGCACTTTACATGAAGGGCTAGAGGAGTGGAGTTCACAAGAAGAACGGATACTCGGAGCATTTTCTTTTTATCATCACACCATCTGCATCGCATCCAGTAATTTCTACATTTCCTTAGCACATGTACCAATCGGATGCATACACCACGCAATTCCACAAGCTGAGTGAATTTCTCATAAAGGAGAGAAAAAAACACTGAATGAGTATCTTTTTCCCATATCTTAAAAGTAAAACTTTTTCTTTTTCTGTGTGTACGAGTCTACTGAACTGAGATGAAATGAAGCGGATTGTAAGAATGCGATTATCTATCCTTCACTTCACCACTTTTACATTTGCACAAGAGAATAGAGAAAATCGTCATCCGCATTGTCTTATTGAAAAAAAGAGTCTTGTGATTTCTTGCATCTGCAAGAGGAGAGGAGTAACAAGGAAAAGTCTGGCGATCCTATAATAATGATGATGATGACGATGATGAGTCAAGAGAGAAACGGAGCAGCACAACACTAAAAAGGGCAGAGGGTTGTGAGAATGAGAAAGTTCAGCAAGAAACATTTCAGGGGAAAAGAAAAAGTGATTTTCATTATTATGAGCTGAGAAAAGCCCTCACTGCCATTCAGTTTTCAAGCCAATTGTACTGGCGTGCGTGCATTGCAACGTTTGACGCTTTTCATTTTCATTCTTGTCTTTGCACCGCGTCTCAAACATGTTCTCAAGCATCTGCAATACCCGGGTCAGGGGGTATTCTTCATTACGCCTCTCATTTCTTTTTTCTTATGTACTATGTACAGTCCCGTTTGAAGCTGAGCATGAAAGAATGGGTGACCCTACACTGAATTTTGTTTAAAAGGTATTTTTCTATGGCTCATCACCCGTCCTCGATTTCTTTATTGGGCTCTTTATTATCAAATTGTGGTTGCTTGCAATAAAAACACATTTAACCCTTGACCCTACACTGAATTTTGTTTAAAAGGTATTTTTCTATGGCTCATCACCCGTCCTCGATTTCTTTATTGGGCTCTTTATTATCAAATTGTGGTTGCTTGCAATAAAAACACATTTAGCCCTGGAAATGAATGAAAGGGGCGGGGAGCGAGGTGTGAATAGCGTATTCAAACGTATTATTATGCCATTTTGTCCACTTTGGTGTACACATGAAAATACACTGTACACATTGAAATTTTAAGCCTAACCTATAACCAGTTGTCAAGGTTTTATCTAACGTTAATTACTCTGCTTATTAGATTTTAACCCTGGAAATGAATGATAGGGGCGGGGAGCGAGGTGTGAATAGCGTATTCAAACGTATTATTATGCCATTTTGTCCACTTTGGTGTACACATGAAGTAAATACACTGTACACATTGAAATTTTAAGCCTAACCTATAACCAGTTGTCAAGGTTTTATCTAAGTTAATTACTCTGCTTATCAGATAAATTGTTTTCTTACCTGAGACTTGAACATATGCCAATCGAATAACTTTTAATAGATCTTGAGTGACGTATCCCGGGGTTTCACTTGCAAATTGGGCTAAATTCACGCTGCGAAATGACGACGTATCACGAACGACCCCTTGGAGAATGGCTAGTCGGTCAGATTCGTTTGGAGGACTGATGATAACCTGAGGAAAGCATTACAAAAATGGATGCAAAAAAGGTTGGTTTGATGGAATCAACATATTTTAGAAAATAATCCAAAATCTAGATAGATAGATAGATAGATAGATAGATAGTTTTATTAAGGTGTTTAAAGGCTCAGTCGTTACATAAATCTATCTAAATAAAATCATAAATCCAAATATATACTACAAAATATACTACAAACTACCTATATAAGAAAAAAGAGGCGGAATATTGGAAATGAATGAATAAGTGTAGTAATAAATATAAATTAAAGCTAGTATTATTACCTCCTTCTCCAGCCGCCCTGCCATACGAAGCAGCAGCGGCACAAGATGAGTTTTATCCGTTGTCCCAACAACAGTCAGCCTGAATCCACCCGGAATAGAGTCAAAAAGCTTACATAAATGATGCAAAACCCGTGCTCTGTTGATGTTGTTCTTGCCATTACTCGTGGGCAAGTTTGTATCTTTTTGGAATAGTAAATGAATTCGGGGGAACAACAAAACAGTTTGATATCTTGAAGCGGACACCAAAGCTGATGCGAATATGTCAGTGAGACGATGGCAAAGTCTGAACGGGGCAGCAGAAGGATCCTCCACTCCATAATATGAAGGATTAAAGGACAACAAGTGTGCTCCAAGTTTCTTTGCTGCCTCACGCACGACCGCAACTTTTCCACAGCCGGATGGGCCGGAAATTAGTAGACCATGCGAGAATTCGGTCAACAATCCAGAAAAAGAAGTTAAACTTGCACCACCACCAGTGGCGGCAATGTAACTGACAACCGGGTTTTCCACATGTCCTATTCCGCCTCCTCCGCTTGTTTTAATCATCCCCTTTAAAATTTTAGCGACGTGATCTAATCCGTACAAATGAACAGTTTCGTCTCTCTCTGAACCCTGAGACTTGTCCATTTCCACTATCCGCTTGTAATAAGAAATATGATGAACATTTGTTATGATAATCTCCGTTTTTCCAGAAACTTTACCAATGTCTACTGATGTGTCAGTCTTCTTGTTCTTGGTAATTTCGCAGTCTTCAACAAAGACAAAATTAACTGCGGGAGACAAGTTTGCTTGGAATGAGGCAAGCGGGCAGCATTTTAAGTTTACCAGAGTATTCTTGCCAACGTGAATGTCATACGTTTGGAAAATTACACGAATTTTATCTTGCAAACGTTTCCAATTTGTTTTACACTCTTTTGACTTTTCATTCAAGTCGGTCTCCTCATGATTGGAATCATGATGAGATATATTATGTGATGATGATGATGATACTTTTGATGACATAGTAGGATGCTCTCCTTCTTTTTTACTTTTTTCATCGCAATTTCTTTCGCTCTTCTTTTCCGTTCCATGAGAAGCCGTTTGTCCTGTTGTTGTAATGTTCAGTTTCCTTTCACGTTTACCGTGCTCCGTTTGGTTAGTCACTGATAAAGTTTCGAATGAGGCAGTAGATGATGAGCGGGATGTTGCTGGTTTGCTGGCAAAAGGACCGACAGGACCTGTTTCTTTGGTTGGTGTGGTTGTATCACTGAAATACTTTTGACTCTGTCGATGCTTTTCACGAGTTGAAAGAAGAGGATGATTTTGATAATAATGCAAATCAGAATGGCATATCACTGTCAATCTCATCATCTTAATTGTACCCGACTTGAGGATTTGAACATCCTTTGATGTGCATACAAGTGCATCATTAAATCTCACGGTTGACGGGACATGTTGGAAAAGTGCTAGTGCCGCTGTCGTGTGCTCCCCTCCTGCCATTTTACCAGCACCATTGTACCCATCCTCCTCCTCATGACTATTATGACCATCTTCCAGTTCCATTTGGAGAATGTGATGGGCTAAATCGATTTCCCTCCTGTAATCATTCTGCTTCCTTCCTGGTCCCATTTCTCCGTCTCTTGCTTCTCCTGCCGCTTCTGTTCTACCGATGTCGAGGCCATCCTCTTGGGATATTACATACCCATTAATCATCAGAATACTTCTCGCTGCCAGCTTCATCAGTTTCAGTATAAGGAGCACTACTACTACTACCACCTTTTTTACTACATTCACTTTCCGACGAAACTAGCAGAGATCCTCCTGATTCTCTTTCCGACGCAACTAGCAGAGATCCTCCTGATTCTCTTTCCGCCGCTTCTTTGCCTTTGTTCCAGGAGACATGGTTACTCCCTTGCTCATTTCCATGAGGCCCACAATGCGAGGGAAGAGTCGGGAGTTTCCCATGCTCCAAATCGTTCCACAGTAACTGCTGCACCCGGAGATCACAAAGGAGTACTGCAGAGACATCTGAAGATGTGGAGATGGAACGTCGAAACAGTACTCGACGACTGCGGGATCTCAAGGTAACACCAACAAACTGTACAAGTGGAGGTGAAGTCTGTTCCGGAGCAGCTGGAGATTGTGTTTTTGTCACATTATCAATATTATCATCCTCTTGGAGATGGAACGTCGAAACAGTACTCGACGTCTGCGGGATCTCAAGGTAACACCAACAAACTGTACAAGTGGAGGTGAAGTCTGTTCCGGAGCAGCTGGAGATTGTGTTTTTGTCACATTATCAATATTATCATCCTCCAACAGACCCAATCCACTGGGCAAGAATCCAACTTGAAAGTTTCCCACATTCGGTGAGAGTTGTTGAACCCTCATTCTTCACATTTTTTTGTCAATTAAATGAGTGTTATCATGTTGTATTAAATCAGAGTTGCCACTGCATTATTGTTATCTATTAATTGCTAAACAATGAAAAACAACGAAATATTAAAACACAAACTTGTCATGGTTACAACAATAGCTTTCCTCTGTGATCAGTTTGTTTGTATCTTAAAATATTTCAAGCTATGTACTTTGCACCAATAACCTTTTAAAATTACAGGTACAAAAATACAAAATACAAATGTAAAAGTACTAATTGTTGATGTTTCTCGTTCTTCCGAGTCAGTTACATTCGCAATTTCACACCAGGCTGGTGTCACCAGCCAACCACTTCATGATTTAAAACTAAAGCACGCGTGTTGTTGTTGTTGTTGGTCAGCTCAGCTGTGTGTGTAGTGTGTGGTGTGCAAAAATAGGCAGGTATTTACATTATGAAAAGCTTTGTTTCGTCTGCATGGGATTAGAAATATTATGAGTATGAGAAAAGCGTTTTTGCAATTTTCTGGTAAACATGGCAAATAATATTTCTGTTCCTTTTCATTTATTATTTAAAGTATGCATGGTGAACAAAAGGTTATTTTGGTAAGGTTATTTTGGCTGACATGACATGCTGGATTTTTATGTTTATAAATCTTGTGCATTGTTTGTTATTCATGAGATTATTGTTTATTTTCTAAGATGTATTTTATTATTTTTAAATAAAGCAACAGCCAAGTTTTTGCATGCTAAAAAACTTGATTTCTATTAAGACATTTTACGCATTAAAATGTAAGATGAGCACACATGGTTTGTTTTTATGTTATGAGAGCGTAATTTTCAAGGACAAGTCAATCCGGCAGCTCACNTTGTTTTTATGTTATGAGAGCATAATTTTCAAGGACAAGTCAATCCGGCAGCTCACTATTCTTGGGCACCTGAATGGCTGAATGCAGGTACAAGTCTCCACCTCCAGGTACAAGTCCAACATCATTTTGTTTGGAGAGGAAGAGAGTTTTTTTTAAATCGGTTTAAAGACTTCAGTCAGTCATTATACAGATAACTTTGTTTTTGGACCCTTTTTCTGTTGACAACTGACAAAGATATTTGTCGTCGTCTGTAGCTTTGTCGCTTTCGCTTTGCATCATATACCTGAATCGTACAACTGCAAATTTTTCAATTTCTAGTCGTGAATTATTTTTTGTACAAGGTTAAACCTGATTTTTGTACTCAAGAACTTAATCAGCATAGTAATTCAAACAAGACTCAAGACATCCTGTCAGAATTACAGACGATTTGTATGAAAAAGTTAGGGAAATTAATTAATGACAAGGTAGAATTTATAGTTTTCATAGACATTGAAAACTTGACAATTTACTAAAATATGGCGGTATTCTGATTTTGGCACTTAAGAACTTAATCAGCATTAATGCTAGTAATTCAAACAAGACTCAAGACATCCTGTCAGAATTACAGAAGATTTGTATAAAAAAGTTAGGGAAATTAATTAATGACAAGGTAGAATTTATAGCTTTCATAGACATTGAAAACCTGAAAATTTACTAAAATATAAATAAAATATTTCGTTCCGTTTATATAAAAAACAAGGAAATCGTATGTGTAGAATATAGTGACCGGAAGTAGGTGACATTTTTAATTCATGCCTCAGACGAGACGACAATAATGATATGTGCATCTAGGATTGCTTGCCCGTAAGTAAGACAGTCACTCTACTAATGCCACCAAAATGCCAATTCACAAAGTTAAAGTCTTCTTGAGCTACGTTGCTTTGCTACAACACGCACTTCATCCATCTTTTTTCGAGTTTGCATCTGTAAGGATCTGAAGTACATGAAGGTCAACTTGTATCAGATTATGTCTACCTTACTTGGAAGGAAGTACCACAAATAAGCCAAATGACGGAAGTAAAATATAAGCAAAAAATTAGCAATTTGTACTCAAATTTTCATACTGTCTATTTTCAATTATTCTGCAGAGTTTCTTCCGTTTACGGTATTTTACTGTAGACTTGGATTGTGCACAGGTAAGCTTCCAAGCAATCCAAACTAAACAACAGTGCAGTGCAGGATTACACGTGTGCTTACTTTTGTCACAGTCATTATCCTTCTTCTCAAGCGTATTAGTATTATGTATATTAACTAAATTACAAATTACACTGTGTATTATTGAATGAAACTTATAACTGAAAAGTTCTCTGCATAATCATTGTACGATCTCCTTTTCCGGTATTTT
>JAANSP010002356.1:0-12972 GCA_036850745.1 Homidia socia | reverse complement strand
CATGCAAACAGGAACAAAGGGAAAAAGGTGAAATCGAACACTTGCCCATTTTTCCTTCATCTTTGCAATCTGCAAAAAAATTGTCTGGTTCTTTTAGATTCTTTTTTCTTTTTAAAAAGCATATATGAATTGCAACTTTTGTAGTATAAAACAACACATTTTTTCATTTATTTAAGGAACGATTTTTACAGGAAATTCATGTGCTGCTGGCATAATTATGGATATATATATATACATCTATTCCTTCCCGACAGTACAAGCTAGTTGGTTATGCATAAAATGAGCAATGAAAATATTAATTTTTTACAATGAACTTGGTTATCTGCTCAGTCGTTTTTAACCATTGTACAGAATCCCTATAATAGTTGATTATTAAAAGGTCCCTTCGTCATCATTTCATAATGTGATGTCATGTCGTCTCTTTCCGCTTTCTTTTTTTTGCTTTTGCCATTGCGCTGGTTGCAGGCATCACACATAAAAGTCATGTGGCTGTGTCGTAATAAATTTTAACAGTAGACCTCTAATAGTCTAAAAAATCCAACAAAAAATATGAGTAAAAATTGAGGAAGGATGTAATCATGATGATAAAATGCAAATATTACACAATAATAGAATTCGCCTACACTATAATTGACATTGCGCCTGTCTATACACTGCTCAAATTATACATTACCCAATGCACACTTAAAAAATGAAAATATTGCCTATACATATGATAAATGTCGATACAGAAGCAATACGATTTTTTCCTTGTCATAAGTAAAAATTGTTGGATAGATTGAGTAGTTCATCTTTGTTGCATAATTTTTTGATCGTCAAAGGTATTTTTGCACCTATTCATTACGAATTGTTTGAGGAGAAGGTAATGTGAATGAATGGGCCTTTGCGCGTTTCATTATGGTTATGCTGATGATGACGACGATGTGGACGTTGAGAAGAAGGATCGAGACCAGTAACTCATTCAAGTATCGACATTTTTTGTTCCGTTAGCTTTCTCTGACGTCGTCGTCGTCCGCGTCGCTTGCTCTTATAGCTGACTGCATGTCTGACTGGTTATTGTCATCAACAGTATCAGTTTCTCATTGTTGCATTGCGATTATCACATTGAATGTATGCAAAAGATACTTGTTTAGGCATTTGATTCATAACAATAATAATTGGTAGTAGTTCATCACATACTTGATCATGTAACAGGAATATGAACACCATTTATGAAGTCAAACGAGATGGAGGTGGTGCGGTGGTGGTGATGTATTGCTGAAAAGTTGAAGGTGTGTGTTTGGGGAAAAAATTTAAGACAATTATCTGTCATTTTTCTATGTACATACACACAATTCATCGTTATAGTATGAATTTTTTTCGTCACTTGTATAATAGTATTTTTTGTGATTTTTACGATGAGGTAAAGACTACGACACATGTCCTCTTGTGGTGACCCACGCTATAGTTATTGGTTAGTAAAATGCACAATAATTTTTTTAATGTTTTCACTTGATGAATGCATGTTTTTTTAATCGGCCGAGGAATCTTTTGTGGTGACCCACGCTATAGTTATTGGTTAGTAAAATGCACAATAATTTTTTTAATGTTTTCACTTGATGAATGCATGTTTTTTTAATCGGCCGAGGAAGAAGATGTACAGCATTCGAATTTCCATTTAGCCAGCAGCTGCAGCTATATAGTTGATTAAAATGAACTTAATTACGTATCTTGTTTATTGCATGTGAGCAAGAAACATGCGATATCAGAAAATTGCTCCTTCAAATGTATAGGTACTTGTGCATTGCAAATTGAAATATGTAGTTGTATGGGTATTTATTATTCCCTGCTTGACTTGGTGTTGATTGTAGCTCAAATTTAAATAAAAAAGGAACAAAGAAAGTACCGTCATTCAGGTCGTTTGTTTAAAAAAAGGTCGACTTACCAATTATGTTTGTGCTCGCAGTACAGTTGAGAGTTGATACACAAACACCCTCCCGCCGCTAAATCCCAAATCAAGTCCAACTCCTCTATATAAATTAAATGGTCAATGTGACTGAATTGTTAAGAAACATTTTTTGAATACTTATGAGAACTAGGCATGAATGGTAAAACAAGTTGTGTGAAACTTGAAGAGGCACGTACATGGTCAATGAAACTATCCACGACGAGAAATACTTTAATGAATGAATGAGCTGTAAAAATTTGACGGTAGGTCAATGGAAAGGATGAGATTTGTTAACAATGCTGAACTTGCATATAAATCTTTTAAGTTTTCGTAAATAATAAAAATGTAGTTTACTTACAAGTGATCCTGAATTTAGTATAGATGTATTCACGAAACTAAATGCAGCTTCTATGAGTAAAAATGCAAATTCAAAAAAACTTTAATGCATTTTTAGTAAAATAAAAGAAAGAAAATTTCAAGTAATACTTTATTTTTAATTAATAAGAAAATCAACTTTTTATAAAGAATTCCTGGCAAGTTTAAGACACAAACTGCAGAGCATGCATTAAAAAAATTTGACAAGAGAAAATATTTTTTATTTTTAAACATGTGCACATTCAACTCTGGCCAACTAGCTGTATGCTGCGCATCTGTAATAATTAATAATATTATTAGAAATTATTTTGATTTAAAAATCAAGTTTCTGTCCAAGAAATAGCTTTTATCTCCTAATTTGCATGTCGTGAGTACCTAGAAACCCAATCCCCAATCCGTGTACGCGATGGCTACTTGACTAAAAAAAGTCAAAAGTGATGAATTATTGAAGGATTAGTTTATGGTTTTTTTCGTAGAGGATACATACTATTCTGTCTTTCCTTTTAGAAGAAATTGAGAATGTTTTGTTTTTCACTCATTTTCATTTTTGTTCACTTTTTATAAACTTGACTGGGTTGACTTGAGCACGATAGGATAAAAGCTGTTGAGTTATATTTCTAGTGATTTTTTTTCTTTCTTCTTTCTATGCCATCGGGCCATTGGCTTCGTGATGTTCAATCTGAGTGTACAGACAGCAGTAAACTGCGAGAGCTTTTCTAGCACTGGCAATATATTATTTGTTTTTATACCTGAAAGTTTGCGTGTAACAAGTGGACGCATGCGATCTTTGATGACCTTTTCTTTTCGCTCTTCGTCCTTCTTATCAGTATAATTGCAGTGTTGGTTTTAAACATTTTTTCATCTTCTTTTTCTTTAGTTTACCCGTTTGTTAAAAACTACTCACCTAGATTTACCCTCCATTTTCATTTTCTTCAAAACAAATACACACACATACCTATGCATGAAATGTGTATTTACTTTTAAAAAACGCAGCTATCCAAACCCATAAACATATTCTATCATGGCATTATGATAATTTAATAATAATAATTTGATTGAAATGTAGTTTGGCATTGCTAGATTACTATGCGAGTGAGTTGGTTGTGCAGGCAGACTTCAGTTCCTGCAATTTTCCATTTCAAAATGCAGTCACGTGTGGATATGCGTAACGTTCAGTCGAATAAAATTGTTTGCATTTTATCCGTTTTTATATCAAAGAATTACGGAAATTGTACTATAAAGTATTGTCTTTCGTACCTACAGCCTATAATATAAACTTGTTGTAAAAAAGCACAGGCTACATCTTGAGAACTTTTCAAATGGCTATTCACACTTCTTTAACGTAATTACAGCCTTTTAAGGAAAACAAGCACGAGGTGTTTACAATCTCTTATGTTTGTTATTACATACCGGAAAATGTAAGTCAGTCTCTGATGGATGCGTATATTGCTTATATACATACCTATGCATGCGCGTCTGTGCATCACTCAAAACAAAAGTCTTTTGTCTAATGTGAAGGGTGATGTGACATGTTTGCTTTTTAGCAGCGTTGTGAGCAATTTGGTTTAACGTACCCAGAGTAAAAGTTTGTCATTGTATATAGGTACTTACATACCTATACAACTTGGGTGATCACTGATCACATTATTTTTTACCCCTTGCTCTTTATGTCGTGTTTCACTCGAGTTACTTGCGTTGCGTTTGTCCACTGAATTAAATAGATCAAAAACAAAACACTCTCATTGTTTCTGCAATTTGTTGCGTGAAAGAATATAAACGGACGTGGTCGAAAGGAAAAAAATACAAATGAAAAGTAAATCTGATATTTTATAAGTTATTTATGAGTCTTTGCTTTGCTACAACTTTTAAAAAACAAACCATTTTAGCAATACAAATTTACAACGTGCAAGAATTTTATCAATAATATTTTTTGATCTGCAGTTGCAATAAATATTCATAACAATTTAAACCAGTAGAGAAAATCGTATCATTAATAATATGGCTAAGCAAAATGACCAACTTGCAGAGAAATCATTATATATTTATATTTCTGGCTTGACTTTTAAAATTAAAAAAATACAAATGAAAAGTAAATCTGATATTTTATAAGTTATTTATCGTATGTGTGTATTTACTTTGCTACATCTTTTTAAAAAAGCATTTTAGCAACACAAATTTACAAGGTGCAAGAATTTTATCAATAACATTTTTTGATCTGCAGTTGCAATAAATATTCATAACAATTTACACCAGTAGAGAAAATCGTATCATTAATAATATGGCTAAGCAAAATGACCAACTTGCAGAGAAATCATTATATATTTATATTTCTGGCTTGACTTTTAAAATGATGCGTTTTGTACGAGAATATAAACTTGTGGTAATTATATGTAGCGGTCAGTGTCCATTAACCCTTTTGCTGCGGTTTCATTTTCAGCTCCAAAGTCGTTAAGATTTTAATGACTTTCGCTCTTCTCCCTAGTTCAATGTTTTAAACTTGTAAATGCTTTCTTTAAGAATCACTTACGATTTTAACAGCATAATTATTTTTCGGATGTGTTACAATGTGGCACACGACTCCTTTCTTAATGCGCCATTGTATCTATAATGCATCCCTATTTTCTCATTCAAAATATTTTTCAACAATACATTGGAAGCATCCGTTCAATCAGTTGACCAGTTCAAGTGGGAAAATGAAATGCTTAGATTATTGATAGCGATACGGGCATTCAATTTATGAGCAGAAAAGTCAATTATTTTTTTATACATACCCACGCATTTAGCGATACCACACATTTTTATCGGTTTTGGTTGCATTTCAGTTATCATGTAAAAAGATTGCCCTTCAATGCGTAGATCCCATTGTCTCTAACTCACCAACATAAAAGCTTGTTATTTTACTCGATGCACGGGTATCATCAATTTACTTCCCTGGTAGATACTTTACAGAAACACTGATATCCCCCAGCAAATTGCTGTTGCTGCTCCCAGCTCATTATGGTTTTCGCATGTAAGTAGAACTGCTTTACTTTTACGCAGTCGCTGTATGAAAAATCTGATAGTAAATAGAACAACACGCACTTTTGTAAAATGATTATACATTTTTATCTTTTCCATTGCCTGGTGCTCAGACAGAGTACACAACTCTTACACTTGAACAAAGCTCATCATAAATAATAAAATTTCAAGTACAAATAAGTGACAGTTTTGTAGACAGTGAGAGTAAACTGATTATAGAGTCTCATGTACCCTAGTTTGATTTTGCTTTCTTTCAAGAACTACTTAAAAACATTAAGCATGCAATTTACCAGCTACTTTGTTAATGACAATTTACAATGTTAATGACACTATTACAATTAGCTAGCTGTGTTTTTGTAAATTGTGACAATAAAATTGACCATGTTAAAGCATCTAAAAAAGCAAGTCTCTAGATCACTATTCCCAAGAATAGATATTGTTAACGTTTCATTTGCATAATAAGTTGTACGTGTAAATGTTCCTTAAATGTACAGTAACAACAACTGCTTAATTTTTTACCGTATTTGCTGCTACATAATTGCCACTGTGAGTTTAGGAACCTGTAGAATATATTTTTACGATTTATACAAAAGATCATTAATTTATTACTTCTACTATACCTAACTCACGTTTTTATGGTCAAATGCCAATAGTGGTAACGAGGTAGCTGAGTATACTAATTTGTTTGCATATTTTCGTCATTAGCCATGTAAAGAAACTCGTGTGAGTAATGTTATTGCGACCCTCCTCCGGCAACAAGACAAAAATCCTAGTTCTGATGTACTTTCTACATTTTTACGCATTTTTAGTTTCAGGTAGGTTCTTTTTCGTACTTTGTTCATTAGTGCCAACAAGAGCGTATACTACATGATATTTATGAGGATTTACAATGAGTCAATAATTATTGATCCCGAGGTTGCACTGCACTGTACTTTTAAAAGTCTTATACATATGCATGAGCAGCGCAAGCGCAACCTAAAAACAATTGAGCAGTCAAAAGTGAGAACAGTGTCATCATCATCATCTCATCAGCGTCCGCATCGAAATTCATCGATCAATAAAATATGCAACGTTGATTTTTAAACTTTCTCTTCTTCCTCTGCTGATGAGCCAAGAGTGTCATCCCGCTGCATCATCGTCATGTTTCATTTACTCCTGATTAGTAAAACGAATGAGCTGCTAATCACATTTTTTTTATATTTGAACATTGTTTTTTATTGCAGATTCATCTCGTACAATCCCAAGTACGAAGACATTGTAAGAGGACTCCAAGATGCTGTTGCCCACAAGAAGAATGGTGGAGATTGTAGCGCACGTTATGTCTGTAGTGATGTACCAAACCTGTAAACCAGAATAAATACTACTACTTTCAACCTTCTTCTGGAGTAAAAGCACACCATTGGTGGAGATTGTAGCGCACGTTATGTCTGTAGTGATGTACCAAACCTGTAAACCAGAATAAATACTACTACTTTCAACCTTCTTCTGGAGTAAAAGCACATCATTAGACCTTTAATATTAATTAGATACCTACGATGAAAATTTACTGATCTGGCCCATCTAATTATAATAATGAAGGAAAAGGAAAAAAAAATAAAAGAAAAAATTATCATTTTGTAACAATAAAACTTAAAATATATTATCTTAACAATGCTGTGTAACTAGTTCAGGGAAAGACAGTAAAATCATCGCTAAAGAGAGAAAAGAAAGCGAAAGGCTTATATAGTCCAGTCCAGAGGTGGAGAGAGAAAAACGAACAATTGCAAATAATTTTTACATTTTTGGTTAGTTTATATAGTTTACAGTAAACATGGTAGAAAAATGTATATTTTTACACTGTTAAATTGCTACAGGATTTATGAATGAAGGAATGCTATGCTGTCATAACCGTTTGACTGGGTGTATGAATGTATATGTATGTGTGATTGGATAAACGTGTAAAACTTGACTGATTGTTTAGATGTCACTAGCAGTTCAATACGAGTGAATGTGAGGGGATTATATAATAGTGTACACTTTGAGTATTATTGTTGTTATCACCGTTGTTTTATTGTTGAGTTGACTGTTTGTACTTTTGTTGTTGTTGTTTTTAATAATAATTTTTATGTAGTACTACTTATAGTTTTACACAATAGGTTGTTCATTGTTTTGTTTTTATTACTGTAATACATGTACTCTTATTTCTTTGGGAGTTTTAGTTTGTTTTTAGCTATAAATAGATAGCTCAATCGTAAAATGTATACAAAGGAAAAAGCCAAATTGTTGTCTGTAATAATAATCATCATCGGAAACCTTTTTACTTCAATGCTTAGAAATATATATACATATGGATGATGGGGGTTATGGCCTGGTTGAATGTTTCTTTTTCTTTTAAATGGTTGATTGTTGGACAAAATGTCGCGTTTTCGTCAAAAATGCTTTAACGTAGTCTGTTATACATGTACTCTTATTTCTTTGGGAGTTTTAGTTTGTTTTTTAGCTATAAATAGATAGCTCAATGGTAAAATGTATACAAAGGAAAAAGCCAAATTGTTGTCTGTAATAATAATAATCATCATCATCGGAAACCTTTTAATTACTTCAATGCTTAGAAATATATATACATATGGATGATGGGGGTTATGGCCTGGTTGAATGTTTCTATTTCTTTCAAATGGTTGATTGTTGGACAAAATGTCGCGTTTTCGTCAAGAATGCTTTAAAGTAGGGTACATATTTTTTATAAATGAAGGAAATCATCCTTTGAACGCTGAGATGCAAATTTTTTTGTATGAAAAAAATGGTTTCTCTCTGAGAAAAATAAACAGTTTTAAAGAGAAAAGCATGCAACTGCGTACTACATTCAAATTAAAGTTCCAAGAGAGAAATAAAATATTTTGTTGTAATTCTTCCTTTTGGAGCTGTTACCGCGTGTATTACGATTATTATTATTTTAATAATGATTACAAAGACCGTTCATTAAAAAANTTCTTCCTTTTGGAGCTGTTACCGCGTGTATTACGATTATTATTATTTTAATAATGATTACAAAGACCGTTCATTAAAAAACAAATAAATGATTTTGTTATTATTGTTGAAAAAAAGTTTTTGTAATAAAAAGTAAATATTTTTCAGTAAGTTTTTGGGTAAAAACATTTTTTTTCTCGGCTACACATTTTCTTGTCTCATCTCTCACCATTATTCATGTAAACTGTCATAACCTTTGTGTAGCTGATTAACTGGTAAAAGCACATACATACACCAGCACAGTATTAACTCAACTCAAAAGAGTGTAGTGTGGACAGCCAAAAAATTAGGAACCTGATTTCATTATTGGTATGGACCGTTATAAACGCGTTGAAATGGCTAGCAGTATGTGATTCATCTTTATTATACAGTCATCAGTATTCAGGTCACTCAAGCGCATTAGTTAGTAGTACACTAGTCGTATTTAACAGTTGTTGTACAGTCACCATTTACATCTCATCCCTCATACGATATTTTACACTCCCAGTTTGCTTAGGTACTACTGTAGAGAGCCAAAGGAGTGGAAAAAATATTTTAACCGGCAAAGTGTGGGTTAGCATTTTGCAAAACTGAAAAAATGACTTTAGTCATCATAATCATTATCAAGCTAGGAAATTATTTTAATATTCATTCAAAATCACACTGTGTTTTGGTCTAGACTTGCAGTTGCTTTGCTAAAAGTGTTTATTAAGAAAAATTTCTTGCAATTAATACAATGAATTCAAAAAAGCGTACCATTTTACAATGCACAAATTTAAAGATGACGGCGAAGACCTAGCTAAAAGGTACAATGCAAAAAATATGCATGCACAAACCATTTTTTAAACACAATATCCTTCACACATTTTGGTATTTTCTTTGGTCGAAAAATCAACAGCCGTACACTTTCAGATAGGTACACTCTTGTAATATATTCCTTTATTTCTAAACGTTTCATATATCTCTCTTGTCAATCCGGTTTTTGGGTCAGTCGGTGGTGGTGACTATCATAATATACAACTGTAATAATAAGTTATGCATTTCAGTCACCCGTAGTTTGCACTCTTGTCTATGGGTCATCCCGTCTTCATTTTCACTGCAGAAAAATTAATATTATTCTGTGCAAAAGAAAGGACAAAGAGAGATGCGAACTGAACGTACTTTTATAAAAGCTAGAACTGTGTAGGCTTTACTTTGATCATTTTTTGACTTTGACTCTGGTTCAAACAAGTCCAGATACCAGTCCTTCATCTTAAATGAGTTAGAAATGCTGTTTTGCAATATTGTAACTCACGTTAAACAATGCAACGATGATACCAAGATCGTCATCGTCTTGCACAACCAACACAGGTATTATTACGTTTTCTTAGATACGTGTTCCTATTTTACCCTCATCTTGGCAGTGTAAATATCAAGATCGCCATCGTCTTGCACAACCAACACAGGTATTATTACGTTTTCTTAGATACGTGTTCCTATTTTACCCTCATCTTGGCAGTGTAAATACGTGACATGATTCAATGATTCAGAACGCAGAGGGATGTTGGTGGGTGACGATGAGAATATCTTGATAGAAGCATTGTTGTTTAGCACTGAAATATTTTTTTTTGGTTTTTACCAAATTGTTGGCAAACATGGGGTAGTGATGATGCGGGAGAGAGGAAAACCTGATTTTTTTTGTTGTAAAATAAGCCTAATTTCAAGAGAAATTCTGCTTTCTTTTAACATACATAATATATTCTTCAAAACAATAATAGCTTCAAACCGTTCTAAAAAACGAAACTGCACCATCATTTGCAATTTACATCCCAATTACAAAAATAAATAATAATAATTAATTAATAATTAACGTATTAAATTCGATTTATTTTTGAATCCCACTTCATTGTGCAATCATGCTAAAATTAAAAAGTTTTTAATTCACACAATCGATTTTCCGCATACCTAATCTCATCAGCTCTGTATCATCAAATTAGCAAATTAGCAAACGAGAAGAAAGATTTTTTCTACAACGTAGTTACTTTTTTCAAACCTTCGGTACCAATAATTCCTTGTCTTCATACTATTGTATTTATAAAATATTTTTTGACATATTTCAAACAAATTATGGAGCTATTTCTTAGCTCTACAAACACTAGAATTTTTTCTCCCTTGAGAGTAGAGTAGAGAGAGGAAACGAGTATTTTGTTACGCTTAACCGGTAATTAACTCAATGCGATTCGATAATCCAACAGTTGCAATATTGAACTCATTTTGTTAGCAATTTAATTAAATTTTTACTGTATACACACGCACACTGTTGTTTAAAAACGCAATATTTTATTGTGCTAAAATTAAAAAGCAGCCGCACTACTTCCCTGAACTTCATACATTCCCCCAAACTTTCACCCAATCATTCAAACAAAAGTTACATAAATATTTGCAGATGAATATTTTAATAATTTTATTATCATATAATATATTGCGTTGTTAGTCATTCATCATGTTGATGATGTCACTACGTCTGCAGTGTATTCTATGCAAAGTTGTATTACGCAATAAAAATCTACAGAAAATGTTTGAAAAGTTGCGGAAAATTATCAGTATATAAAACAAGAAAATAATTAACGGGTAGCGACAGAATATAACATATAATCACAATCATACAATTCATTAAAAGTATTAAATCTTTATCATTGCTACCACCACCGTTGTCGTTACCAGCTATTCTTTAAACCAAAATATGTTTATTATTAATATAACATATAATCACAATCATACAATTCATTAAAAGTATTAAATCTTTATCATTGCTACCACCACCGTTGTCGTTACCAGCTATTCTTTAAATCAAAATATGTTTATTATTTAAATATGAAATGAAATTTTGTAGAAGATATCTAATGATTTATTGAGACTACACTTTAAAAAATCCACTCCTCCGCCAAATAATTAAGAAAATATTTGTGGTAAGGAAGGTGGTCGTACACCTTGTCACCACAACTGCATCATTCAAAAGTTCAACAATAGGAAGCAGTGAAGTTTTCACGGCAAGCGATCCCAAAATTTGATGCAAGTTGCACTTTATAGTCAAAGTTTACACAAAATTCGACTGTTCAATAGTTCAACAATAGGAAGCAGTGAAGTTTTCACGGCAAGCGATCCCAAAATTTGATGCAAGTTGCACTTTATAGTCAAAGTTTATACAAAATTCGACTGTTCAATCCCTTGAAAAATGTCAAATACATATGCACAAAGGTAATCACTTAGCGCGTCAGCAGCATTTATCAATGAAATTCCCCAAAAAATTGTAATATTGTACACAACCCCAAGTACATGATTTGAAGATGAAGATGCAAACATAATTCATCAATCTTTTATCATGATTATTATTGTTGGTAAATAAAAGACGATAACAAAAGGGATTGGCGATTTGGAATGCAATAATGTACAACAAGCAACAAAAGTGACTTTTTACCTGACGAGTGTTATCATTCACTCAAACACACGTAATAACACAACGGACATTCAGTCAAGTAAATACCTAGTTTCTTTCAACAACATAACTATTTTTCACCAAAACTGCCACAACTTGTCTTGCGAGAAGGAAGGAAGGAGATGCTCCTACAATATTGTTTAGACAGTCTATTATATTCAGAAATCAAACATTAAAAAATCACGATGAGTTTTTTCATGATGTCAAAAGTTCCTTTTTGATGCGTTAGTTTGCATCCTTTGTTCACAAAAAAGATTTCTCTTAAAAAAGGAAAACTCATCATGTTGGTCCACCCACATTTTTTACATAAGTAAACACAAAACTCTGCTAGACGATTACGAACATTTCAGCGATCTACTGTTGAAGATTATGAATCGCGCGTAATAATGAAAAATGCAACAATGCATCCAAATCATGCGAGCAAATAATTGTTATCTCTACATTACATCGTCAGCAGAATAAGCAAACGATGTAATGTAATGTTAGTAGTAGGTAGGTAGGTATATAAATACGTTTTACTATTCTAAACAAGCGTTATAAACATCCATCTAATCATTTTTGCTAGATCGATTGTAAAAAAGGAAAGGAACTGGTTGGTTACACTTTTTGTGGCCATAATGTACAATGTTTTTTGCAGCTGTAAAATAGGTTTACTGGTATATTAAAAGGGAAATTTTACCCTTTTGTTTCTTTATTATTTTTCATCATTTTAATTCTCCGTATTCGCCAAAATATTTTTATGAATTGTTAATTATGAATCGCCAAAGCTCAATAAAAAACTTGAAAGATACGATGAGTAAAAGACAGGATATTTTGATGCGCAGTTATGCAAATTTCTCTGCTAAAAATGTTAAATGGACAACAATGTTTTTTACTTAAAAATATTTTTCTGTAAGATATTGGATTTTCAAAAGTTGTAAACAAAATCCCAACGCGCAACAGTTACCTACTATTAGGGAACTTTGAACCACGTGTGCTTTAAAATTCTTACTGACATCCCACCTAACATCAGCATCTACCGTTTTTTCAATGTGTGCATTCTTTTGATAAAGTGCGAAGGTAACAGTGATCCATGACGGTGTAAATCACTACATACAATTAGATTTCTCTGCCTGTAGGTCGCCAGCATCTAATTTATTGTCACAGGGAGTGATCATGAGACTGGTATTTTAACAGAAAATATAAAAAGTCG
>JAANSP010002355.1:0-12974 GCA_036850745.1 Homidia socia | reverse complement strand
AAAAGAGAGGGAGAAAGAAAGAAAACTACACTGTTCCGGAAAACTTATTGCTATTCATATTGCTGTTTTGGCGACACACATCATTACACCTTTCTTTCCATTTTTTGGAATGTCTGGTTACACCCTCATCATCATCGTCATCGTCATCGTTCACCATGATAATTGCGTCGACTATTGTGTCATTTTTACATCCTTAATGTTTATTGACAACAACGGTGGCAGCTTGTACATGTTTGAATTTGTGGTTGTGGTGGTGATATTAGGTAAAACGTGATGACAATTTGAAAAGAAATCTTTTTTAAAAAATTATCTAGAATTGCTTTCCCAATAATTTTTCAGAAAAAAATTCACACGATTAATGACTAACGACACAGCAATCACAAGTTTCTCCATAACTTTTTATGATTTTTTTTGTAATGGCGATAACAAATTTTAAATTTTGCTTTAGGTAGATATTTTTTGTGAAGGCATGAAAGTATACCATCAATTTATTTACCTGAAGGTACCTACTAACGTGTGTATGTATGTATGTACCTAGTTAAAAATACTTTTAACAAGATGGATATAAATTTAGCGCAAAAGGAAATTACTTTTATCAATATTAAATCTGCACAGTCTGGATATTATCAACAAACAAATGCAAGACATTTATTTGCCTCTCCAAAAGCAAAACAAGATAAAATATCTGCCTTTTTCATAGTCCAGCAAGCTAGTTTGCGATACAGTATCATTACCACAAGCCTCAAATAAAAAGGTGATTATAGAATTAAAAATAAATATGCGCATATGTAATAATATAATGGGTGCATATTTTGAATGACTATACGGTCTAAATTATTTAATTTCATGTATGATGGAATAGCAGGAGACATCCCGGTTTTTTCTAAGAAGGCTATAAAAGTAAAGCTGTAAAATGGCAGCTTGCTGTATCCAATAGGATATTGTAGAGGTGAGACATGCACATGAAATGAATGTAATATAATATTTAAGCTTTCTTACTTTCTAACTTGAAATGAAACGTTTCTCAAGTTTTTTTTTCTGACATGAGCAACCATTAACCGTTTCGGTATTAAAGTAGTAATGCTTCATTGTAATGTTTCCCTATTCTGCCCAGTTGCTTGCTTGGCATTTAATTTTCTTTAGCATGGATGGTGAAGCAAACTAAAAATTGTAAAGTCAGACAGCGAAAAACGCATATTAGGCAATATAAAAGATCAAAAGGAGCAAAAAAAATTAACTTACAGTGGCAGTAGCATAATATATATTTTTTTCTGTCATGGTTTCTTGAACCAAGAAAAGAAAGGAAGTGAGGGGGAGGTTCATGGTTCCAAGTGGTTGATGGTGAAAATATGCATGAACGTAAGAAAGAACATGTGCTGGCTGGCGCAAAAGCAGCAACATCGCGTGGCACTCAAACATTTATTAGCCAGGATTCTGCACTTGCACCACTCTAATACTTCTAAGAACTTATTACACATAGATTTCAATTAAATCCAGAGTATACATTTTTTGTGAACAACGCAACGGAAAAAAGTGCTGGAGCTGAGTTGCTGTTACCAATGTAACCACTGCACCTACAGTCACTGGTGTTATTACAGCACAAGAAGTAGGAGGAGAAGAAGAAGAAGGAAGCGAGCGAGTGAAGAAGAAAAAGAAAATGTTCAGGTGGTTTTTTGGTGGTACAACGACCAAAACCGGTGCAGTAAAAAATCAAGCACAGGAAGAGAGAAACGAACTGGTTGAGAGAGAGAGAGGGCCCGAACAAAGCTGTTAGAAAAGTTGCTCTTTCACCATCTTTCTTCAAAATGTATTCATAAATATTAGATATTGTAAGGAGCCAAGGAGCTTTCTAAGTAGCTTAGGTATACAAGTAATGTGCCTATGTTTCGTAACCTTACAAATGAGTAGTTGACGGCATACATTATACTGCAGATATTGATAAAATGAAATATTTTATGCATAAATTTTTCAAACACCAATTGATTGAGCATTGATGCTTTTTAGTTTTTACAGTGGATAGAGTTCCATATAATTACAATATTAAATCTAGAATTTTTTCATAATATTCACCCTGAAAATTCCGTTTTCATTTCGACTTTTGATTAAAAAGCACAAAATAGCAGTTGCAGTTGCATGATACCTGGAATAATGGCAAAAAACTATTTTCTAGAACCAACACCGTTTATGTATATAAATATAATCATTCAGTCACATATCGTTTTTAGCGTTTTTATATAATGAAATTCCTTGTGTAGGTACATACTTGTTATTGTTATATTCACCGTCAGGCATACGTACGACGTACGATACTTATGTACAGTTTACATGATTCGGATTTATATTTTCACACCGCACAACTCCGAGACAGGGAACAGCACAAGACTCATGTCAAGCCACCATCCCTAGAACGTAGTAATAATAAGTAATAGCATGTTGGCTTTTTTATTTCATTTTGATAAATTATAAGTGTATGAAATACCCTAGCTAGATGAAAACTTTTTTTAAAAAAAAGAGAAAGAGAGATGACGATCAAGATGATGATGATGATGGTGGAAGGGAACGGTGCTGTGGTATTATCCAAAATAAGATGGTTTTTTTATGTATTGCGGTAGTGCCAGTCGGAATGAAGGAAAAAGCAGGAAACTTTTCAGTTCAGTCCGAGGAGAGATATGAGGGAACAATAACAATATATACAATTATACCTATATTACAACCGCCACCGCTATAAATTGAGAGTCGGGAAAAATAGGTAAATAGTAAGCTGCTGCTGCTGCTGTTGTTGTTGTACAAAGAAAATGACCTGACTTACTTACTTTACGAATGAGAGAAAACCGAGAGCAGTTGGCTTGGTGGTAGTTTTACAAGTAGAAAATATGGGAGAATTGAAAGTAAAGCCTTTTTAACAGAGGTAAAACTCTGTTCTCACTCTTCTGCAGATCTCATATAATATAAGGAGGGTGGGGTAGCTCAGGTAAAATTAATGTGCGGCTAGAGAGAGGAAGTCGGGGGAACGAGAACGAGCACTGGAAGCAAAAAAAAATAATGGTAAAAATAGGAGAGAGCGACTGACTGACTGAGCAAGTGAGTAGAATAGTGAGTAGTGATGGTTAGTTGAATTCAAAGCAAGGAGAGAATGTAAAAAAATAACAAGGCCTTTAAAATTTAAGAACAAGCAATGCCACTTTCAAGCACTACAGTAAACTCTGCTACTACTGCTGCAGTGCAGACAGACCGACCAAGATTTCCCAGCTTGAAATGAAAATTACCTAAAAGGCATAGAAAGTATTTATGGGACAGAAAAGGAAAAAAAGCAAGGAACACGTCCGTCGTAGTAAATTGTTAAATGAACTGTGTTGGTGGAGTAGCCATTGTTCAGCACTGGGAAAACGCGTATCACACACATTTCCTCCACGCACGCATAAAAATAATATGAATCGGCAGAGCCTTAATCTAAACTTATAGCTGTAAATAAATAAGGGACAAACAACTTGCAAACAAAAACCAAAGATGTATACACTATACCAACATAATAATATATCCATATATCCATCCAGTCGAGCAAACCTTGTGTGTTGACTTCTTGTCATCATCAATTCTTTGTTCGTTCATGGATAATGTGGATTATTATTGGGGATGCGTTGAATGGAAAATGGTGTGCTTACTGGTGCTGCTCGCTACTGTTGCTACAACTCCAGTCAAAGAAATAAAAGGGGATGCTTTACTGCATGTAAGGTGCATTGGCTAGGTGTTTTTTCTCTGTTGTATTCTCAACCCTTGTGTGTAATCTCATTTAAAATCCACCTTTATTCGTTCAACATTATTATTTTTTTCCTTTCATTTTCTACAGAATGTTTCCATTTAAAAGTAAATTTAATGTTGTAATGAAATCTGTCTGAATCTGTTTCGTAGTTTAGTTTAGCTATGTCTATGTGGAGATTATTTGCTGGGTTGAAAAAGGAAGCCGCGGCAAAATTTTGCTATTTAGATACATGCCTCAGTCACAGTCTGAAATTACTCGAAAAAAAATTAAGACAAGATGTGATTCAAGATAATCTCTACCAAGTATATATTGTACATTTCCTTTCTGCCATTTTTTTTCCAGAAAAGTCCATAAAATACAGTATATCATTGTAAGGAGCTTATATAGTATCATTGTTTATCAAACCAGCCAATTACTAGACGGGCAATTGTACATGAGTCTAGTGGCCAGTACAACATGGCAAAGGAAAGGAGTTGAATAAATATTATTTTCATTATTTTTATTTTACATTCTCATCCAGGTAAATTTTATGAACAATCCATCTTACGCCGATGAGAATAATGCAAATAGGTACACTAATAATAATATGTACAGCAAACTGCCCGACAGCCATGCATAAAAAACTGGCTCCTTTTCCTTTGCAAGAAAGAGAGGGAGAGAGTTTCTGATGAATGAATATGATAAACATCAAAATATTAATTAAGCAGATATACATTCAAATATGCTGCTGCTGCAAGCACAGACCTAGACCTGGATTACAAGTTTGTGTTGTTTTTGTACACCTACATTTTTTTCTTGAGGATGATGATGGTGAGTTGATTTTGATGTATGTTTAAGTGTACACGAAGCATGGAATGAATTGAAAATGCCAAAATTATACTTGAACGCTACAAAACAAACTGCTTACACATACCACATTTACAAAAGAGAGAGAAAAAGAACAAGTAGCAGTACTTTGAACTGAACTATACGGCCGCTGACTGTATGTATGGAGAGGAGGAGGATGATCATGATCATGACGATGACGGACGGACGATCAGGATCACTTACTTTTAACAACGTTCTCTTTCTTATGCAACGCATTTCTAGGGAAGTTTGCAGAGTTGTTGCATGTACTATTATTGTTATGTGAAGCTACTACTGCGTTGTGGTATAAATTAATGTAGTAATGTACCAGTTTTCCTCTCTCTCTCTCTCACACACACACACTCTCTTTTCTAGATAAAATAATAAAAATGTGAATGACTGAGCGAGTTAAAGGCAAGTATATATAGAGTACAGGTTGGTATGGTGGTTGTTGGTAGGTACAAAAGTTTCATGTGATTATCGACATATGCGAAGCGTATCCAAAGGTGGAGGATGAGCAAAATCTAGCTTAGTTCCGGCCTCTCTCTCTCTGAGGATATCGTGTGTAAAAAAAGAAAGAAAATGAAAGAAAGAAAGAAGTCAAGAAAATGAAGAAATAATACTGCTGGCTAGAGCTGCACTATCTCTTTCCGAGTATCTCTTCTTCTTGCTCTGTTTTACCTCTCTACTATGGTTACCTACCACCTCCGTCATTCTCATCATTCCTATTACAATTATTATTAATATCATTACAAGTAACCGTCGTCGTCCTCGTACCAGCTGCTCCGAGTGATGATGATAATGATGTGATGTGTGCCTCCTCCATCCATGTACTCCTTACTCCATCCATACATACTCACCACCAGCACCACTGCTCTTCTTCGTTTGGAGCAGCTGCCATTATTATTATTATTAACTTACATTTAAGTTGTATAAATAATATGTTAGTATACATATACAATCATAATCTATGTATCTATCTCTGTTTGGTAGTATAAAAACACAAGCCTATTTATTTAGTGTGTTTTTCTTACCTGTCTCTGCCTGCCTGCCTGGTATTGTAAAAAAATGAAAGGCTGGTTGTTGGTAAGTGTAGCGTGGTGACTACCGGTGTAACCTTCAACTTTCAGCTAATATAATGCATCCTGTCTTATTTCTTGTTGTATGCATGGATTTTTTTAGATGTGTGCTGATTTTAGTGGCGAACATAAAAAAACTACATAATACACGGTTAAGACTTTGTGCCTCTCTCTCTGCCACTAGTTATTTTTACAGCGGTGGTGCATGGCGATGGCGTTGATGGTGGATAAATGTGTGCCGTGATTCTGCTGCTGTTGCCTGTGTCTTTTTATATTTTTATGAGAGGAGGATGCAAGAAGCCAGCATATATAGTTTGCTGTACTGCATGGATAACATGATGATAGTGATGATGATAATAATAATAAGATGCCTTTTCTTCTGTGTGCTTTAAAACGAACAAGAAAATGTCTGAGTTAAGAATAAGAATGCAATGACTGAAAGAGAGAGGCGAGAGAGGCTTGAATTCAAACCATTATTATTATTAGCACTAAGCAAGTATAAAAGCAAGGTTGGCTTCGCTGACAATGATAATCACAGGAAAACAAAATACAAAATGCATGAAATATGACGAGCAAGACGGAGTGATTCTTTCTGGCGATAAAAAAGAGTGTACGTAGAAATGTGGAAATTTTTAAGTGAACTTGACTTCTGCACGACAACAGGTGCTTTTGCTAATCATTTTTTACTCTTGGCCTCGTACGGTTCGTCATGCCGACATGAGCATGACTTTTTTGTGTTTTAACTTATAAATGCTTATAGCTTTTAATAGCAATAAGTGGAGAACCGGTGAAATTCAACTACCGGAGCAAAATGTGTAAGCTTTAACAAAATTTTAAACTTTTGCTGCCCGCAGTACGCCGACCAACAACCACCGATTCCCACGGTCATTCCGTGTAGGAAATAACCATTGGTGTCTGGTAAAAGTCGATAAGCTCAATCGATCCGATAAACCACATAAGACGGACAGACAAACATGTTAAAATTATTGACTATTTCTAACCATTAAATTTTTCGGTCGTTGGTAAGTAAGTAGTAAAAAGTTGCATTTTGCAGTGCCCACCAGTAAAATTCAGATAAAGATGGATGAATGCATGGACGTAAATTTATTTTGAGTGCATTTCTGGCCACGTAGCTACGTATTTTACATGGGAATCGGGAATAAGCATACCTATGCACCTCTTATTGTTCTTTTCTCAGGAAGCTTCCGCTCGTCTTGTTGGCGCTAAAAAGAGTAAGAGTACCCTTTCAAACTAAAAGATGTACTCAATGCATTTTATATAACATTTTTGCGCCATGTATTTTAGAATTTTCAACTGATAGATCATACCAACATCCGCAAATATATCTTTCTATTTACCTAAAAATATAGCGAATGATACAGGGTATTCAGAAGAGTATTTTCGTCATCGTCTGCATCCTCAGTTTCGAAAATAATAGTGCTACGCATTCGAACATGCAAGAAGTCACTTGTGCCTCTCTACTCTATACTTAAAAAAGCATTTAAAAATTTGTACGTGGATGAAGCTGTGAAAAATTTACGAATTACAATGATAAGTTCATAGTATCTACCACACGTATGTAGACTTGTGTTTCTGTTGCATTTGAGTAAGCGTAAAAGTACTAGTAGTATCGTTGAGAAGGAAAAATCAAAGACAAGCAATCCAAGTCTCGACAAAGATTACATTTTTTTGTGCACAAACATTTTCTCATTTTGGATTTCCCTGGAGATACGGCAACGTTTTTTGCTAGAAAGAAGAGTTTTTTTTTCAAGAAAAAGCACATAATTTTGCTTTTAGTGGTGAGCTACCTGTGCTAATGCTTGTAATATAATCACAAAAAAGAATACAACTTATTTTAAAATGCAAATCTTTATTATGACAGAATGACAAATAAACGAGCTTTTAAAGCAAAAACTGAAAACAGTTACCATTTATCATCATTGTCGGCAAATTTTTTGCCTTGATTAGTTTTTAATGTTGTTCTGACCCACTTCATAAAATATTTATCTGATGCATACGTGTTTGCATAATATGACATTAGGTATGTTTATAAATTCAAGAGTTTCAATTTATTCCTTTCCACTTTAATGGGTGGAATACATAAAAAAAGTTTTCAAGATTATCTAGCAAAAATTCCGCACTCTAATAGCAAAGAGGAAGACAACGTCAAGAGCGTCATGTCGAGCTGTTGCTTCTTCTTCTTCTTCTTCTTCTTCTTCTTCTTCTTCTTCTGGTGCATTACAGAAGTCGTTCCATTATGAAGAGTGGAAATGTAAAAGCACATTTACCCGTAGGACTCCATATAAAAAACGTGAATATAATTCAATACACCTCAGCAGGTGTTGTAGCTGTTGTTGCCACACAACACCAGCATTTCACAGAATCCTCCTTGGTAATCATAACAATAGCACTGCTTTTCAGATGCAACTTTTTGGTATTGTGCATTATTGGCCACGTATAAAAACACAATAAATAAATAAATTATATAAACTATATGGATGCATATAGATTAGATATGCCTAAGCAGTAGTGTATTTTTCATCCATTTGTACTAGTTTTTCCCATCTTATTTTTATTATTAGTATTATGGGTAGGCAGACAATGCATTATAGGTACATTACATACTTCTGCTGTTGTCGACATTATCGTAAGAAATCTTTGCTCAAAAATGATGATGGTGATCCTGAAGGGGTGGTGGATAGACGGATGATGCAGCAGTAACAATATTGTCTTTCTTCCATAAAAAACCGACCAAACCAATGTCTGCTCATGCTTGTAAACAATTGAATGGGAAAAGAGATAGAGAAAGAAGAAAAAAACAAGAGCAGATTTTTGACAAAGATTTTTTTCTGATAAATAAATAGATGTACGCACCGTGATAACAACGCATTCTTTTGTTGATTTCCTTCTGATAATAATTAAACCCTTGATGCTATATTTTGAGAACGTGGGATTTAAAACATTTTAAACAAGTACGTATACAATCTTTAACCCTTTACTTGAAAGTAAAATCTGAACAAAGAGAAAAGAGAAAAAATCTTCTTTTAAAGTATTTTCTACTCTAATAATCGATGCAATTTTTATGTATGTTTTTCTGCATATTTCTTCAATAAGTTAGATGATATGCATTAAAAGTGGTACTTCATGGCAAAAAGAGCACAAAATTTTCCGCGTACGCACTTATTTCCAGTATCCACTTGAATACTTTTTTGAAATTCCTCTTGGCCCTTGATTATGGTAATAATAATAATAATAATAATAATAATAATATAATAGCACTTGTGAAGTAATAAGACTGAGGACATATGCCAGGCAAGTGTTTATAATACTCTTTTGTTTTTTTATTCAGAACAAATGCTGTCTACACAATCTTTTCATAATATTTACTTAAAAACTTTCCAAATGCTTATTTATTTAATATAAAGAGCTACTATACTACAATGTAGGAACTTTATAAAACGCTACTGCTGTTCATCATCGTGAGGACAATGTCAGTGTGAAACAATAATTGTGGTTAAAACTGTTCATAATGCAGAATAGAATGGTTATTTCCTTTGAGCGTATAAAAACAGCAGGTGTGAAGTACTACGTTTTCGGGAAAAGAGGCATTATCAACCATTTAGCTTGGTAAATAGACACTGTGATTATTTACAGGGGAAACATAAAGGCGTTTTCCTACAGTTTTCTTGAATAACTATGATGGAGTTCTACTTGAAACAACTACCTTTTGTCTTGATGATCACCGATGCATAAAAATCATGAAGAAGAAAGATGATCCATCAGAATGACTATAAATTCATGCTTTTTCAAAGCAAATGTTGTTTCTGTGTTGGACTCAAGTGATACACATCTCTTTCTTGGGTTTCTTGATAATTTGAGCTGCTTAATGCTCCAAATGTAGGAAAAGGTTCTTCTACAAATCCCTCTACTGGCTTTTTAGTCGTCTTTATTAAATTAATTAGTAAAATGTCACAACAAGCTTTAGTTTCATTCTTAAATGTAACTGGTGAATTGTTTTCAAAAAATGATAGTTAATTCTACAGCCCAAGTAGTTACTACTTCTGTCAATCTTTTGTCTTTCGTCTGTGCGTGGATTTGGATTTATATAAAAATGTTGAAATCAGGAAAACAACGACAAGCAGCGCATGCACGAATGTTAAAGTTTTTTCCACAGAAACGCTGTTTTTGCCATTCAAGAATATCCAAGTTGAATGGAGAGAGAAAGACAGAGTGGAGCAAAATGAAAATGAGATGAAAGGATGATAAAGTAAGATGGGAAGTATATAATAATAATAATAATAATGACTGAGATATGCACAAAACACGAGATTACCACGACGACGACTTCGAAGACGACTCTCAAAAAGATGCTCAACGAAACCACAACAACGTACAATGACTTTGCTCATGCTCTGGTGGTGGTGGTGGCGGTCGTGGTAATAATAATTGGTAGTAGTAAAGTATAATACTGATGCTGCTGCTCTGTCTTCCTTTTGGTATTCCATGTTCTTTTACAAATTCACGCTGAATGCCCCCGAAAATGCGAGCTTGCTGCTTTTTACTGATATTATATAAAAGTATAAAACTTAACTTTCTTATTACTTGTGTTGTGTGTATGTGTGTGAAAGAGTCAGCTCACTCAAGTTAAAGTTTAGGCATCTAGATTCTATATTTTCCCATTTTTATTACAAATATACATGCGGGCTGATGATGATGGTAAAAAGGTTGGCAAGAAAAAAATATATATTACACGTAAATGTTACCAAAAAAGTTTTCTCCTCATTCTAAAAAAATACATACATATTATGAATTACGTACAAAAAAAGAAGACGAAACACGATGACGAGTTTGCTGCTCACTTAAGCTGAACATTATAGCGTGTTATATTATCATCATGTGCTATTCAGTGTCCAAGTGGTGCATGCAGTTTTAATACAAGTTTTCTGTGTGAATATATTTATACTCTACTGTTCTGCGAATGAAAAAACTGATATGCGAGTAGGTATGTATGTGTGTATAATGGAATGATATTATGCAAGAAGAAGAAGATGAATAAAAGGAATCATCGCCCGAGAATCCTCTTATTTTCTGGAAGCATGTAATAATACCTATGGCGTTGCTGTAAACTTTAAAAAATGATGGAGATGCTCTCTTGATGCTTGCTTCTATCAACTAAATAAAATTATTGTACTATGCACATATAGCTAACATATTCTGTTGGTCTGCTGTGTGTTGCTGCTGCTGGTGGTGCTTTTGATGATGATGATGATGATGGTTAGTGATGAATCAAGTAAACCACCACCATTAGTGGTAATAATAGTAAATCTGTGGTGATGGTGGCGCCTTTTTCCACGATGTGTTGATTATGCTGATGACCATGATGAGTAAGTACAGCAGCTGTTTCACATACCTGTTCCTGACATTGTTTGGCCCCAGGGGCTCTTTCTCTCTTTCTGCCTTGCCATCTTGTTCTCCTTTTTGCTCACAGCATTATACTTGGTGACTTTTTCATGTCTTCTTGAGATGATGATGAAGACGAAGAAAAATGTTACTTCGTAATAATATTTTATATTGTGCTCACTGTCACTACACGTTTATGGCCCCACTACTCCAGAGAGAAACAAGAGATATTTAAATTTTAATGTAAGCTGCAATTTGCTTGTGCATGAAAAGGAAAGCCATAATGATCCATCATCATGATGAGAGCGCTAATAATGTCTGTACATAATTTTTTGACTGATTTGAGATTCCATCAGCATTATCATCACCATCATCATTGTTTTTTACATTATCATCTGGAAATATTAGTTAGCGCGAGTTTTCTCTAGCTTTAGTTTTTTCGAGCTTTTAGCGATTAGGTGTACGCATAAACAAAATTGTATGTACTGATAATATCATCATGCATGATACTTGTATTGATATAAATAAATCAACTCAATGTGTTGACTTTTTTTGCACAAATCTAAATCAATTAGAAGGAGAATAAAGATGTGTTTATTCAAAAAATGCCTTAATCAATATCCATCAACATCACCGCAACGTTTACATGTTCTCATCTTTTAAAAAACAATCAATGCATAAATCGAAAATGAAGGTGGTGGTATTTTGATTGGCAATGTATAAATAGTAGCAGTTATAATGACTGACATCACTACATGGGCATTTTGTGAAGATGAATATTTATTCAAACAACTTGACACTAATCATGTGTGTGTGTAAGTACACGAAGGGGCATAAACACTGGGAGTTGTCTTTGAATGAAGAAAAAATCAACTTGTGTGGAATAATGCAGCAGCAGATAACAATATTCAAATGAGAAGGATGATGATGATTACCTTCATCCGATGAATCCTTTAAAAAGATGCACTCGTCATCTTTCGTAATCATCATCGTCCACCATCTCATTATTATTTTAGCAGTAGCAAGAAAAATTGTTACTTGCGCATATAAAGCTAGAGAGGGAGAGAGATACGCTTTGTTCAATCAGCAGCAACTGTTGTAGTGGTTATTTTTATATGGGGAATAAATAAATGCCTGTCTTGCATGCCTACACTGCATTTACGGCCAGTAGAACATCACCATCGTTTCTTATCTCTGTTTGGCACTTGGTAATCTACCATTTTTCATTTTGTGGAGAGACATGAATGCCTGGAGGACTGAGGGAAGAGAACTAAAATTTATTACTATCATCACATTTCTATTACAGCGATTTTTTTCTATTGCTTCGCGTGCTTGTTTTGATACCTGTCTCTTGAGAAGATTGAGACAGCTCTTCTGCTCGGACACAAGTACGCATGTGAAATACTTAAAAAATGTGCGGCCCATTACTGCACGAAAACACACAAGGTATTATTATTAAGTATCTCGAATCTCAACTTTTGCAGGCCGTTACTATTAAAACTAAACTCAACAACCAACGAAATTATTTTGCAGGACTTAAAACTGTCCTCCCTGTTGGTACTGGAAGATGTCGGTGAACTGTGCTGTTTGATTTATTGTTGTGCAATGTGGGGAAAATATAAAACCCTAGATTTTAGCGCATAAGAGAATGTTGGTTAATGCAGCATTCAAAATAATTTATTCGTAAAACTAAATTAGGCTTAATGAATTATAGTCTGAATTGCAGTAGTATATTTAACACATTTTAATATTTTTAATACAAGTTCCTTTGTTCAGATAGGAAATTTAAACAGGTAGTACAGCAATAACTCATAAAAACCGGCCTTGTATGAATTATAGAGCAATCCCATTTAGCATAAAATGTTAATTTATTAATTGCATGGTATTAG
>JAANSP010002354.1:0-12978 GCA_036850745.1 Homidia socia | reverse complement strand
GGAGGTGAATGGAAGTACTACTTGTACTCATTTAACGCCAGATCCGAAATGTTTAATAGAGTATACAGGCTTCGACGTCTACTAACTGCTAATAGCTTTCAATCATTGCAACGGCTTGCAAATAGTTCAACGCATCACCCAAATGTACAGTTTCAAATAAAGAACTTCATTGATGCACTTGCTCCACTAATTCAGATTGGGTTTTTCAAATATCCACCGATTGATTCCTATATTTTTAGTCGCGATAAGAGCCGTCTAGAAAATCAACTGACATCTTTATTTTGGGAGAGGGAGCGACAAGGGTACTTGAATGATCTCGTGACCTGCACAAAATCTGCGATTATCCTTCCCGAAACACTTTCTCACGAATATGCTTGGAACGCCGCCTCACTGGGCGCTAAGTTAATTTCAGTTGGCTCTGAGATATACGGTAAGGTGGGGATAGTATTACGTCCGGGAAATCTAGTTCCTACTCTGATGCTCGACAGAATTCGATATATGCAACAGTCAGGAATCCTCGGGTGGCTTCCAACGTTGGTGTGGCAGTCAACTACAGCAAACGGACAGGACACACCTAAACCGGTGCCTGCTTCGATACAAGGGAACATTCTCATCATATTTCTGTTGTGGCTGGGTGGAATTTTCGCCGCATTTTTGATATATTTTGTAGAAAATTGGAAAAAGGTTTTGAAGTCTTTGACTGCCACATATGTGCAAGACATTTCGCATGTGGAACAACAGGTCTTAAATTCAGATTCGTAACTTGATAAAAAGTCACGATATTGCGTCTCCGTGTCACCATGAGCTTAATCAAGCTCTTACGTCTTAGAGTTTTACTGCTTGTATTTTTATGTCGTCCCAGTTTTAAGTAAATGTTTAACAGAAACATTCTTTATTTTTCATTTAGGTAATTTAAGAATGGAAAAGAAGGTTTACTCGTGTTAATAAATCTTGAGTAATTAGTAATTACATTGTGTATACTGCGCGATCGAAAGTCAGTGTAAAGCAACAGAGAAGAAGCAACCATTATAATGAGACAATGGAGGGTATTTACAAATGCCAAAGAAAATCATTCATAATGATGAGATGACAAAACAGACCATTTTAGGCAGAATTTATAAAAAGACTACTTCTACCTTGTATTCAGGGCAGTTCATGCATCTAGGCGATTTTTGTAATATCTACTACATTCACTCTGCTTGTAAAATTATTTTTTAGATGCAGGTGCAAATTAATGTAAATGTGCTGCCATTCAATAAAAACTATAGTAAAATTTTACAATTTGCACATGCATGAACTATTTTGAAAAATGAGAAAAAATAATCAAAACTTTACATTATAAGAGGAGTTGCTCAAAGTATTTTGGAGCAAAGATGACAAGTAATGCTAATATTTGTAATAGCAACAAGTGGAATTTAAAAAATATAGTAGACCAACTAATCTCAGGATTGTGCACAGTGGATTTTCGACTTTGTGTAAGCATTGTTTAACCAACCAAATAGATTGTTTGGATGGTAGCCAGTGTATTTAAATGTATTCATGTCTATAAAAAATAAAGTTTACTATACTTAATACTACAACTTGTCAGGAAGCTACTACTATGGTTTGGATCTTATTTGTGCAAAGAAGCTGGACAGCCAACGTGATAGCGTTCTTTTTCGCCAATATAACGTTCACTATGGTTTGGATCTTATTTGTGCAAAGAAGCTGGACAGCCAACGTGATAGCGTTCTTTTTCGCCAATATAACGTTCTCTATGGTTTGGATCTTATTTGTGCAAAGAAACTGGACAGCCAACGTGATAGCGTTCTTCTTTCTATGGTTTGGATCTTATTTTTGCAAAGAAACTGGACAGCCAACGTGATAGCGTTCTTCTTCGCCAACAATAAAACGTTTACTATGGTTTGGATCTTATTTGTGCAAAGAAGCTGGACAGCCAACGTGATAGCGTTCTTCTTCGCCAACAATAAAACGTTTACTATGGTTTGGATCTTATTTGTGCAAAGAAACTTGATAGCCAACGTGATAGCGTTCTTCTTCTCTCTATTCTGAGACAGCCAAAATTTCGTAAAAATCTCATAACACACCCGTACCCAGCAGTTTGGCCCAAGTATCTTTGACACTTTGCGCAAACAATCGCAATATAGCACAGTGGATTACATGTTAGTATCGGGTTGATTCAATGTTTCCTTCAGAAATGGGAAGCAGATTAAAAAATATCTCTGTTCAATGAGACAGATTTTATTTGCTATACGAAAACTGTAATTCAGGCTGGAATCAACATATGCCTTTGCTTTGGAGCTGGAAACAAACTGATCAACACTGGTTACGTTTTGACTATTTATCTCATTTGGTATTAACATCCACTTTTGATCGTTTTGCCGGCAGTAATACCTGTACAAGCGGATTGGCACTTTCAGAAAATTTCTTTCGAAATCGATTCCCAAAAAAATTATAACTTAAACTGTACCACCAAAAATGCGTTATTCCCATTAGTGATAGCACCAGATGCCTTAATTTGAACAAAACCACGCAGAACAAAACAACTACGGAATTTACAAAATATAAGTAAACCCGGAAAAGTTGAATCCGTTAAAAACGTCATGCTAAGTTCTACTGACGAATTTGTTTGCGGTGAGTAAAAAGAGAGTTCAAAAATACGAAGAATTATTAAGAAATTGTGTTTATTATCCTGCAATATGATTTCTCTAGGATATTAAATGCTTAACTATTTTACATTATCTCAATCACAGCAAATTGAAGCTTTAAAAATGTAATAAGTCCCAGTAGATTTTTTTAGATTTGCTGCTACTGAGATAAAAATGAGTTGTAAAAATATATAGAAAAACAAATGTAAAACCTGTTACGTATTGCGCCGAGGTATTTGTAGTGAAGACATAAATTTGTACATTTATAAAAGTAACTAAAACAGAAACAAGCGTCGACTATCCATTTCCGTTTACAATTCCACGAGCCATCGATTTTTTCAAACGTAAATACAGCTAAAAGCAGAAAGAAAGGCTTATATTCAGGAACATATTTTGCCTTTCATTTGAACCAGACAGTGTGATTAGCATATCAATAATATGAAATAGTACTCAAGATGAAATAGTTGTCGAACAAAATACAGCAAAAGTCGATGGCCATAAGCCATTGTGGTCTAAATAGTAAAACGTAAACCTCGTGCAAAACTAAATTGTATAAGTTGGGAATGAATACAAATGAACACGCGTGCTCTTGGTAAACGTATTATGATAAGAGGCTTTGTAATCTTTTAACATGTTTGGATGTACTAAACATCATGATGCCAAAAGCAATTTATCAAACTATGGGCATATATTTTAGTATCTCTAGAGATATATATGTATTTAGCTTTGACCGCTTATCTGAAGTGCCACCGATAACACAACTAAAAATTTCACTTTTAGATTGGTTTTGTATTATTTAAGTTCCTTATAAATTATTATATTTTATATGTTGATTATATTATATGTTGATATTGACAGTGTTTAAATCGGCTGTAGACTTGTAAAAACTCCATACACTACCCAAAAGCAGAAAATTACAGAATTTATTACAGAAATTCTCCTTTCTGCACACAATACATTCAAAAAGTACATGAGAACAGGGTGGGGAAAAAATTTCCATGTTGCACTAACCAATTAATACATAAGTAAATGTTGCTATGGAAACACCTAGTTTACAGCCAAGGTAATCTTATTGTCCCTTTGATTCAACCAAGTTCACCTAAATTCGCCTTAGTGTACCCTGATGCCCCCTCACTAAGTAATCAATAAAGCTCGTTGTTACACGGCCGTTGATCTTAAACTAAGTTGCAGGGCGAAAAAAATTATCTCCCATTTACTTACATGGTGCAGTCGCAGGATTTAGACTAAATTAGGATGAATGCACAAAAAAGTTTGTATTTTCGCTCGGCAAATTAGTTATAAAGATAAACGGCCCTTTCGTATTTATATTCTGTTGTAGCAAAAGAAATTTTACTGCCGCCAAGTATTTGTATATTCGAAATTTTTGTGGAAAATAGGTAAAGAGGTGTCTTTTTCTGATCTAATTGGGCAAATATAAACAGAAAACATTTACCATATAGGCTTTCCATAACAAACAAAAGGACACACAAAGTATTCCAAAAGCTAACAAGGGACGACTACTTATATAATTCGGTGAAAACAAATTAGGGACACCCAATGTACACATGTATCAATGGCGTATTATGTTTGTTTGTATTTATAGCTACTGCTACTGATGTGTTAAAATTTACATCAATTATACCTTATAGTAGACAATTTAAAAATAAATGTTTGCCCTATTAGTGTGTGAGAGAGCCGTTGTTGCTAAATAATTTAATGCGTACACTTCAAAACAAAATGATTGTTTTGAAGTGTAGACACTTCAAAACCACTGCAGATAAATTGATTTCCAGTGTAAGTTCTAGTAGAAATATAAACAATGTTAATAAAAACATGCGGAAAATTCCAATAAATGCTAAGCCTTTAGACAGACTTGGTAGTCAACTCCTCTGTAAACTTCAAAGTTCAAGGAAATAATACAGCTAACTTGTTACTTTAGAAAACTTTAATTTGTGTTTTAAAAATACGAAACATAAAAACAGACGATTTCTTTTAAAAGTTTGCTCTGAAACATAAAACGCTTGAGTTTTGGCAAGGTAGACACATGCTAAACATAAAATATCAACGTAAGTTAAAGTATTCAAAGGGCAGTTTTTTGTATCACTTTTTTCAAATTTTCTGAAATGGCGCTTGCCAATAATGTTTGGTTATATGTAATTGTGTACTGTGCACTCTACTGCCGGGAGGGTTTTTGTAAAAACCAAATTAATGTTGGCGTTGCGCTACCAAAAGCCCTTGGTGCCTTTTCTGGTTGTGTTGTTCATGTTATATATTCCAGGGAATTGATTTCAATGGTGCGAGTCTTCAAGTTACGATAACTCTTATGCAATACTACAGCACTGAAATAGTAGAGTGGTGGGTGCTGATTCCGGTTGGATTACATGCAACGAATACGTCTAAGGTAAATCAGTTTGCACTCAGTTCAAGTTCAACGGAATACATATCCTCAACTCAGAACTTTCGCTTTGTATCGACAACTTTTAAAACAAGCTGTATTGCTACAATTTACTTGTTCCCACCATCAAAAGAAGCTGGCCACTAAAAGACCCATTTTGGATAGCAAAGATCCGTAATGAGCGCATTTACAACGAAAAACGTCTTTCATTTGGAACTGTTTGTGAATATCATCTACTCATTCATCAAAGTAGCAGTGCTCTGCCAGACAATTTTTACGCTTGGATAGAGGCAGCTCGGTGGTCTCCTTATTTAGCAAAAAGTTTGCAAACATATTTGGTTTGGAACACACATTTTGACATTTACTCAATACTGTGCGAAAATTGCGACATTTGTGATCCATATAAACTTGTCAAAGTTCCGCAAACACCGAATTCAAAATATAAGCTGGACCAAATTGTTACCAAAAAGGAAATGATGAACAAAAATCCACACTTTTTTCGTATTGTCACACATCCAATGATTTTGACAAATATGCCTTATACACTAAAGGAGCACATTTTGGAGCAAATGAATCAGCACAAAGCTTACGGAACAGCTTTTTTGAAATGCAGTACCGATGTTCACGTTATTCATCAGTTGCTCCCAGAAAACGTATCTATTATTGTCACCGACACATTTGGACAAGATGGTATTAGATGGAAACAGTTTCCGGTGAAAGGATGCACTGATAACAATGGATCGGTTAAGTTCCATTACAGCTCTCAAATAAGTTTTCTCCGATTTGCTGCCTCGTCTATTTCAGGCTTCCCTCATATCGGTTTGCCATTTAGTACCCATCGTCTTCGTTTTGTTAGTTGCCATAGGGAGCACACTAACTGGGCATATCATCTACAGGAATTGGTCGCTTCAATGGATGTTGCCACCGGGGCCACGCTTTTGGTTACTATTGTTACCATGACAGTCTTTGTTCGAAATGTCAACAAAGAATATTTTATTGTCATGCAATCCCAATCATCACATATTCTCCGCTCATCATACGACGTATTTTTTCAACTGCTGGGGCCATTTTTAGCTCAAAGTTGCAAGATATTCAGAGGAAGATGGACGAAAAGGAATAACTTTTTGTTTGTTGCATTGTTCGCCATTCCGCTCTTGGCGACGATTTTCAGCAACGAGTATCAGGGTCACGCATTGTCGAGGTTAACGTTGCCGGTCCCCTTGGTTCCATTCGACACGTTTAACTCTCTCGTCGCTAACAATTTCAATATTTACACTCTGCCTTGGCATATGAGTGCTACAGATTTACAATGGATGTTATCGCAGTACCATAACGTTACAAATGACTTTGTGCAGCTAAATGCACATGAAGCTTTTCCTGTGGTGTCACAGTTGTGGAATGAGGTTAATATTCTCCGTGCTCCCACAAACTGGAAACCACTTCGTTACTTTGCAGACCATCTATCACAGGAGATGCGGTATTACTTTGATAACTCCCAACTTATTCCAAATTGGAAGTTAGTACGCGATACAGTTTGGTGGGTGTCGTCAGATTTTTACGCTAGTTCTTACTTGGAACGCTGTCACCGAGTAGCAGTAATATCTGACGACCTTTCTACTACTTTAATGCACTCTAAACTTAAAAGCAGCAAATCACCCGCTTGGTTTGGAAAAGACATACTTTTAGAAACATTTAAAGGTTTTCATTTGTCAGGACATATTCCTCAAAAGATGTTGAGAAGAATTAGGAATCTTCCTGGTACTGGTATCCAGCAGTGGTGGCAGAAATACATTGACTTTGTTGTCGTACAAATGGCGTACACCCAAAAGGGGAACGAGAATAAATCAAATTTGAATTCTGCAAACCACAGCAAGGTGGTGGTGTTGTGTGCAATACCTTGTGTTGGACTACTACTATCAATAATAGCATTTCTTTTCGAGATGCAAATAAAGTGTGGTTTCAAAACGTACAGTAAAGATATTGAACTGCATGAAACCGAAGACAAAAGTCGAACGCGTGACGAAAAATGAAAAAATTTCACAAAAAAGCATGAATGTTTTCTCTACAAAACGACTGATACATCTGCAAGTTGTAGTAATCCTTTTAATGTTGATTTGACTACGCGTAATATAATAATATTCGTGTGGGTGAATTCTATTTAGTTGTCCAATGTGGTCAACAAGTTGAATTATAGGAATTGGAGAAGGAACAAATAATGGGTTGGAACAGGTCTAACAGATTTAAATAAGCGTAAATTGTATCGACACTTTTGTTAACAAATTAAATAGAAATCATTAGCATCCTAGCAGACTAGATAGCACTGCTTCATATTATGCTTAAAAAATCGCAATGTTTAATAAATTAATATTTTATTTATTTACAGAAACATTTTATGTATATTTAGCGCACTAATAAAAGAACGTTTACTGTACAGTCCACAATATTCTTATACAAGTTGGTCTTTGTGCTTCTGTCGTATCTTGCAGTTCCATAATAAATTGAAATAGGTCTTTGAGCCTTTCTTAAAATACGCCAATACTTTCTCTCGTCACTAAGTTTGTCGGAGACGGCAGTCTCAATTTTGTGGCACCAAACAAAGTCAACAATTACCTTACTTAACTCATGACACTCAACAATTTTTGGTACAGTTTGAGAAATAATCAGGCATGCAACAACACTAAGTAAGCTCAGGCCAATGTAAAGTACCCAAGGAAAATATTTCCACCCACGTAATATTGCCCAGAAACCAAAAACGGCAATCAGAAATCCAAAACTCATTAATATGCCAGCAACCGTTCGCACAAACTGTTCTCCGATTTGGTTAATATATTGTAATGTTCTGTAGTACCGAAATGTAGAAGGTTTAATTGGCATTTCTTTTATTTTTCGTAAACAGCAAAGGTAAATGCTAAAAACAGATACGCTGGGCATCAGCGTTACTGCAGCAGTTCTAGTGGCTTCCATTGCTGTCCAAAGGAACAATGTTAAGCGTAAGAAAAACGTGATCCAATTCGCATCTTTTGTGGCAATAAAATGATACAAAGGATCCATATTCAGGACGGTCAACGCAACGCCTATTGTCAATCCAGCCTGAAAATAGAACATGGCCATTCCACACATAACAATTCCCAATGCGTCTCCGCGACTCCCGCCATGAGAAATGAGTTTCCAGGTCTCTGTGCACACAAGCATTTATTTTTACTTTCAATATATCTGCTACAGAAAGCAAAATTAAAGGATATTGGTTACCTGTAATTAGTAGTTTTAATAATGATTTCCCCAATGCGTCAGAGGCTCTTTTTGGATTGCCTTTTGTTAACGTTTTCTCCAATTTCAACAATTGGTTGAAATATTGAGCTGTAGCCTCTGGCTCGTAACAAATCCAAATTATGTTCAAAGTAATTGCTAGACAACAACATGCACACACAAACAAGTAGAAAAATATCTCGTAAAATGGGAGAACCTTTTTAATGGAAAACATTTGCGCGGTAACAATAAAATAGCAAAACATTGTAATTATTAGAGGAATCTGTGCTGCGTAAAAAACTAGGCAGTGTTTGGTTTTTTTGTTTTCAAGGAAAAAAGTTTCCTCCTTTATATTGAGTTGAAAGAGGTGCGGGTATGGGAGAACCGACCATAGTTTGTCCCGCAGTTGATACGATTTCCACATTAAATCAGTGGCCATCGTTAAGAAAAAGTTGTTTTATGAGTGAAATTGTACATACATGCCACTACGTGGGCCGTGATTTCCCTACTGGCTTGCGCTTGGGAAATGTAAAATAAAAACGAAAACAAACCAGAAATGTTTTGTAGCCTGGTATTAATAGAATTGGAATTACATAGATAAAAAATGGTTATTTTAGTTATGTATTCAGCATTAAATTGAAAAACAACTGAAATGATGGCATTTTCAGACATTCGTTTATAAACTAAATTACTAAAATATGTATATGTTGAAAGCTTGGAATTTTATATCTTGGCTGGCAGAAATAAAAATTAAAAACAACTTATATAACTTTTTGAAATTGAATAATTTTCCGCGATTTCCCTGGCTTTTAAGCCCAAGTTCATATTGATTTACAAAAAATAATAAAAACTTTGTGTAATGTGTTCAATATATGAATGTTAAATTCATTCCATATTAATAGTCGTAACTAATAAGAAAGCTACAAGAATAATTTCTGCCTCTACTTTAATGCTCTGTCGGCATTAAGAAGATAGTATCAATGGTATATTATGCCGAAAAAGGAGAAAACGAATAAATAAAGTCAAACTAGCAAAGCAAACACATTGCGCTTTTCTTACATTTTGTTTGCTCGTTGACCTGCTCAAATCTTCAACCTTTGCCAATTTTCCCTCATTGCGTGATGACCGCTGTATATTACGTATGTGGGTACTGGTTTCTTGGTGAATTTTAGAAGGTAGAGAGGAAATTCGTGAGGCTTTTTTACCTATGTGCCTCACTATTTATGTTATTCACAACTTGCTTATTTTGAATATAAGAAATTATCATGTCTTTCTTGTTTTTTGGGATTTGCGTTCGTAATTTCGAAACAATGCATAAAATATGATGCCATTAATTCGGTAGCTTATTGCTCGTGCATACATTAGGTAGAAAAATGCAATTTCCGAATATGTCTGTTCCCCACTCTGCTTATTTTTATTGAACATCCTTCATGAATATCAAATAACGATTCTTTTTCAATGAGATCTTCTTTGGTAGCTTTATTTAGAATTGGAACTATTATAACAGAACAATGACATGTTGGGAAGTCTTTTTAACATAAGGATTTTTAGATTTTCTCCAATGAAATGATGCATAGCACTACAAAATGTCCCCTTAGAAGACTTTACTTGAGAGCACAAACCATGTAGAATGTCGTGTGATGTTTTAAATTGTTGAGTTCATCTGAAGACACTGATGCGCTTCTTTGGTGGAGTGAGCTAAAAATGGGACAAGGCTTACTATGAAATGACTGTTTTTAAAATGCAAAAATTCAAAGTCTTCTGATGAAATGTAACTTACAGTTCTTCTGTATAAATCAACCCAATTTATAGGAGCGAACCACGGATGATTTTTGACATCCTGAGAACCGCTTGTCCCTGTTCCCAATCTGAGTGTGGTGTTAACCTGTTTACACAAAAACATGCGGTTATGGCAGAATATTAAACAGAATGAATTTTCATTGTTTTAAATGCTATGATTCTTTAATGCAATAAATTAAGTTAAAAGAAAAAAATAACCTTGAGTAATCTCTTGATAAGGTCTCTGACAACTGATTTCGGAAATCTGAGGGAAACAGGAAAGGTTACTGGCATGGACGTCATTTTTTCACGCATTACCATAGTGTCTGGATCATAAAAAGGCGTTATCCCACATCCAGCTAGCATTTCATAGACAAAAATTTCCTAGTGACCACCAATCTATTGCTTTATCATAAGATTTCTGGAGAAACATCTCTGGAGCCATATAAACAGGCGTGCCAACCATAGATAAAGGAATAGTTTTTCCTTCTTGTCTTTTTACAAGTCCAAAGTCAACCAACTGTCAAAATGAAAGAAAAATAGTTACAATGAAATCGTGAGATAATAATCCACAAAAAAGTTGGAAATGGTAAGCCCAACCAACCTTGATGTATCCACTAGAAGAAACCATGACATTTTCTGGCTTGAGATCCCGGTAAATTAAATTCACGTTATGTAGGTATTCTAAAGCGAGAACCACCTGGGCAACATAAAATCTTGCCAACTCTTCACTGCAAACAATGTTAAAAAAGTAAGTCAATTTAAATTGATCAATTGATTGATTTATTTAAGTGTTACGTTGTCTCAGTCTATTACAAGTCGTCGATTACAGTTTACCTGAATGGTCCTCTGTGCTTGAGGTGTTCGTAAATATTACCATTGTTCACGTACTCTTGTACCAAATAGACACAATTTTCGTCCTAATACAGCATCAAAAGTTAGATTTTAGTTGTCTATTACAGTTTACCTGAATGGTCCTCTGTGCTTGAGGTGTTCGTAAATATTACCATTGTTCACGTACTCTTGTACCAAATAGACACAATTTTCGTCCTAAAACAGCATCAAAGGTTAGATTTAACAATGGTAATGGATGCCTTAATAGTCCCTATATTTTTAACTGCACGAGTACTTACTTCAAAATGCTGGATTAGGGATACAATGAAAGGTGAGTTGGTAGCGTAAAGGTAATCTATTTCTCTTTTTACGTACGAGCACAAGTTGTTTTGCAATATTTCTTTTTTACGAATGAACTTTATCGCATACTCATTCTTATCTCTTTTATCTTCTGCCAAATATACATCCCCAAACCGCCCAGATCCAAGCTTCTCTTTTATCAGAAAGTCATCCAAATGTCCTGACGCCTGAAAAGGAGACAATGATTCAATGAATGAAGATGAATCACATGTTATATTTTTGTTTGTGGGTTCAGAATTGGTTTTAGTACCTCTGGAATGTCCTTTAGACGCAACTGAAAATCCTTGCGTTCTTCTTTAAGAATGCGATTGTCTGGGGAATACAATCAAAATTATTTTTTTCCTATGATTCAACAGTGTTTGCTAGTTTATAGGCACATAAATTAATTAAGTACATATTTGAGGACACTGAACTCACAATCAAATATGCAGCTGCATGTTTGCCTATTGCGGGTGATGGCAGACTCCGAGTGACGGTATGGCTGTTGAGGATCAAGTTCATGGTCATCTTCACAATGCGTGATGTGTGGCACGGAATGGGATTTGAGCTTATCTGACCTCTCTACAGAATTTACGCGTCGATAAAACTTAAACTGCATTTTACAATGATGATAAAGGATAATGCAATTTATTAATAAAATATGCGAATTTCTCACCTTCAACTAGAGAGACCTTTTTAACCCTGGATCGCTTGTAAATTTTATTCATAAGAAAAGGCAGCAATGTGGCGGATGGGGTTGCTGGCATGGTTTTTTCTTATTAAAATGCACACTAAACTCAATAAAAAGCAAACTATTTAGTTTTAAAGAGTGCTTATACATTAAAGAGAACTAAATTAGCTCCTGCTCCCGTCCTTACTTGAGAGAAATAACTCACATTGAATCAACTTGCAATCTTATATTTGCTTGACTGAAATCGATTGTATCTGAAAAACGATAGCATTTTACCTTGTTTTAAAAACTGACGGCTCATGACAGCATATATTTAGTAAAAAAAGGTAGATTCCTCACCCGTTCAATGTCGATTTTTAATCACATGAAGTTCATATCATGATGAGCAAGTATAAGTGATGATGTACTGATAGATAACATATTATGCTACATACGGATAACAAATGAGCTCATCACTCGTCGCAAATTATCACTACTCATGTTGTACATGCAAAAACAATAGTACTTCAAACATTGTATTGGCGGCTTACGAATATAAATTCTCATTTAAAAAAGGTGAAGTGCACTTTACTTTGTTTCTTAAAACATGTTAACATAATATGGAAGTGGAGAAGAGATTAATATGCATCTTTCTTTAAACAAGGTATATAAAGACGATAAAACGCTCTGCATCTGTATACGGATTTTAAACTTCTCTTAAACAAACTTGCAAATATTTTACAGTATGCATCTGCGTTAACACAATATTTTAAGCACAATAAATCTCGACGTGACGTTTGTGAGCTCAATTTAATTAAAAAACATAGGTATTTGATACCCAGTAATAAACAAACGTTTGTATGATGATGTCATTTGAATGAAATTGTAAGTACCTTGTATTCATCTCATGTTTGCTCAAGTACTTTTTGGTCTGTTCTGTACCATCATGTAAACGTTATTTGTGAGGAGCAACATCTGCAATTTGAATTTCATGGTAAGAGTAGAATAAATTGACAGTGAGCATCTGTTTTTCCGTGATAACCATTTTGAGTGGAAATAACTTTAGG
>JAANSP010002353.1:0-12979 GCA_036850745.1 Homidia socia | reverse complement strand
ACTTTATCTTTTTTCGGGAATGTCAAAGTGAATAGGTATGTAATTGTGGTTTTTTGAACTTGGAAGTAACATGGATTGTAGAGTGGCAGTCTTTTTAAACGAAAAATCTATTAGAAAATGCCCAAAACATTTTAAAACAGTAGCAGCTTATTTTTAAGCATATATGTGTAGTTTGTGTTAAGTTGACATGTCTTTACTAGACAACTAGACAATTATTTCTTTTCAGCAAAACTGGAACTGGACACTGTCCAGTTTATATTTTTGCTGAGCCTACACAGTAATAAGTGGTACGTTTACCAGCATCTACTTTCATTCCCATGTGTAATCAGACATTGAATATTACAGCAATCTATATTTTCGTAGCAGTGAACTTGTGGATGTTGCCGTGCTATTTGTCTGAACGTGCCCGACTTATGTGTACAGAATATATACTAAGAGAGGAGATGTCTACTAATTTTCTATATTGCTGCTGTTGCTGTTAGACAGAGAGATACAGATACAACAAGAATAAGATCTAAACATTTTAGCACATCACATGTCACATGTACCAAATATACATGTTTTTTCTTTGCTCCTATCTGAGATGAGTGTTGTGTATAAGGTGCTTGTAGCTATATGCGTCCATTATTTTGGACACGTATCCGTACAGAATTTTTCTCATCCTAGAAGAACATTATAAAGCGAGCAGTGTCGTCGTCCCTCCTCTGGAGGAATTTACAGTTAGTGAAAGCTAACACATTTAGACTGACTACACTGAGAAATGGGTAAGTAGCAGCAAAAGTAGAGAAGTAAGCAGCAGCAGCGACGATGAAAATTTGTCATTCTGTCTGTGTACTCTGATCTTGTCGAGAGAAACCTGAGTGGGATGCGGAATTGAGCAGATTAGCAAAAACTTGGACTACTTGGCTGCCTGGCTTGGGAGTGACTTTCTTGCGCCTCTTCTGCTGACCATCGCCGCCCTTGTAAATGGCTACTCATGCATTACACCTACATACATACATACATGGCGTATAAGCAGAAAAACTGCTTTCCTTCCTCCGGATATATTTTGCGGACATTAACATTCTCTTTTACCATATGAAAACCAAAAACAACCATACCTACATATTCTCAGCCCATATAACCTTCTTCTGTTCATATTGTAAAAAACGCAAAGAAAAATGTATATATAACCAGTTGGTCACTTTTTCTCTCATTTTCCACAATAAAAAACGAAGCAGTGTTACCACCGTTTGCAGCAAACATCCATGTCGGTTATTATTACAATACCATGAACAGGAATTTATATTCTCTCTATGATATATTTTGGAAGAAACAAGACCAAAAACGGTTTGATGTCCGGCCGCATACACCGCCACCCTCTTTTTGTATCCGCGTAGCATTACTTTCCTCTTGTTGTATACTTGTGTGTGGTGACAGGCTCAAAATACGTTCATTTATCTTGGCTAACCAGAAAGAGAAAGAAGACTGAAGATAGAGACCAAGAAAAAGCGAAATGCTGACCAAACACTGCGCTAAATATACGAGAGTGACGGAGAAAGGCGATAGATGAGTGACGTTATAAGCCTTGACTACTGAGCTATATTGCATTCCTTCACATTCAACGCCATGATCATGATAATGTCCTTTTTCCTCTCTCATCTCGAATCGCATTCCTCAAAGTTGTATAAATGTTCGATTATCCCAAAGCACTCCTACCACTGCTCTATATAACCCTACATTTTTTTGTATATTAGAGAGCACATGCCAGCAAATAACGATGATGATAAAATGGAAGGCACCCTTGAAGACAGCTTTTGGTGCACACATTTTTTTGTCAAATTGGCGGAAAGGGTTTAATACATTCCTTCTACTATTTATACTCTTTTCTGCTTTATATCATTTTTACTTTTATAAACAGGCACTGAGGAAAATCTATATTAAACGAGAGAAAAAATGCTTTAACTCTCTTTTCTCTTTTTTTCTGGTCTTGTTGTCACATGTTTACCCAGATAGATAGAATAGATGGATAGACAGACAGACACCTACAGAGTATACCCCACAAATATATTATTTTTGAGTGAGTGAGCTCCCCGTAGTAGGTATATATTTTATTGCCAAAAATGAGTGCTCATCTGTCAATGTCCATTCAACTTGTCTCCAATTCGCTTTGCTACTCGCTCACCACCACCACCACCACCACTCTTCCTCCTCACTTGATTGCTTTGGTCTGGTTTCCTTTAATGCTGCTGCTGCTATTCAACTCAACTGGCTGCTACCTATTCAAACTTTATTTTTCATGAAGTGATACGATAAGAAGAAATGACGACGACATAAAAAAAGACCACGACACATCCATCAACTCTGCATTCGTTTCGTTTTTTTGTACATATCAAATTCCAGGCCAGTTTCTTCTAGCCTCATCCTCCTCATGCAGAGAAAAAAAGAGTTATTCGTCTTCTTCTCGGATAGTGATAATAATAAATTGGTGGCAAAATGAATTCTTGTCAGTTGTCATACAGTAGGAAAAACACGCATATCTTCACTTACAACAACCTAGTTTATTTTTTTAAATAAAATAAATAAAGTATGTATACTTTTATACCGTGATATAGTATTACTTTACCCATTTGAACTTTTTGTTTTTGGACATGTACATCTCTTTTCAGTCAGTAAGAAGATTAAAAGTTATGTTTTTTCTACTTGCGTATAAAAATTTGCAGTATTTAAATTTGAAAAGTGATTGGGAGTGTGTAGAGGAGAAAATATACAAAACGGACGGATGAACGGTGACCTTGCTTATCCTTCTTCTTGGTTTTTTTTGAAAACACTTGAGATACTACGATACATATTTTTTGCTGCTCATTTTATTTATTAAATAAAATACCGTATCAATGTGTCTGTTTTTGCAGCCATAAAAATGGACGCTTTTTTCAACCCATGACCATATCATGTCGTATTTGGTCACCTTGATTTTTTAAATATAACACATTTGCTCATCCACCAACTTTTTTAAAGCTTTTAAATTTTCATATTCATGAGCCTAGCTACTTTATTTTTTTCTTCTTGTAATGGTAATGATCAGAAAAAAACGTAAAATCAAAAGTCATGAAGTTTTTTTAATTGAAATCCGGCGACTAGTATTATTCCTTTGTAAAGGTCATTTCTTTAGCTTCTCTCTGAATCGCCGTCACGGATCTGCACGACTCGAGAATTATTATGATCAACAAAGCACGAACCATGAAAAAGGAAAATTCTAATGAGACGATATGCAAAGTGTAAAAATTCATTCTAGTCATTTCACTCCTTACATGATTAGTATAAAAGGCTATAAAGCAGATGATGTTCATCATGATGAAGTTGATGACCATCTCACCCATCTCACTTTGCAGCTACTCACTTGACTCAAATATTGAACAAACTTTTCTCGTCATGCGAAAAAAAATTGTAGTGACAGAAGCCAAAATCAAGTCAAGAAGGTACATACTTTTCTTGTAAGTAGTTCTTTTTACATCTATTTACCTTTACGTCGACATTGTCATGATATTGCTGCTGCTGTGAGTGTACATGTAATTCTTGTGATATTATTGCTGACTTTACAGCTTTTTGCTAATGACAAAGCGTGCAAGTTTTCATTTAACCACGCAGCATTCAAAAAGTCGCTACTTTTATTTTAATAAAAAGTTATCACTGTCATCGTAATGATTACAGTAATAGTAACAATAATATAATGGGAATTGAACAAATGGAAATGCGAATAAGAAATCTCGTACTCATTTTGCTATACTTTTATTTTAATGGTTGCTAAATCGCCGCTCTACCAGCCATCATGTTGTATATATGTATTTTTTGTGAGATTGCTACAGTTTTGTTGAATACAAAAGTCAATTTCACGACGAATTTGCTTTATGTTTTTTATATAAGCTTAATGGTACTGGTATAATGTTTATACGTTTATTTATTATTGTAAGTAAAGAAAAGAATGTAAAACAGTTTAAAGAGGAGATAGCTATAAAACTATATAAGAAAAAAGACAGCAACGACGACCCCCTTTTAATGTCTACTGCCACCACCACCTTATTACTACAACTAGTACTTGGTTGTATGTATGTATTTACTAATAATAATACACAAACGTACGGTGCAGAAGATGACAAAAAAGTCAATGGGCTGTAAAACTGTGAAAACCTGTCCTGGAATTCATGTCTATAGGGTATAATAAGACGATAAAACAGTCAACTCAAACTGCAGGTTTTTCTGTAGACAAGCTGTTTACCTACACACTACTGTTGCGTTATTTCTTATTTATTCAAAAAAGACAATTTTTTGTCAATGATGTGGATGTCACATGAGTCGTATGCATGAGATGAACTCGAAAAAAAAACAAATAAATAGGTATGGCTATTATTAAGATTCCTTGCTACAAGCGATGCGATCCATTGTAAAAAATATATATCTTATCAAAACAATAACTATATCGATTTTTGGACGTCGTGAGTAGTGAGTGAGTAGACAAAAATCGATTGTGACATTTTCGCTTCAAAAATAATCACTCTTGTCTTTTCATATCATTTTGTGATGATGATGATGATAATACAGGCTGCACCTATTGTTGGCATTATTATATTATTATTAGGTTGGCTGTCTGTGCCATAATAATAATAATATGCATTTTTTATTATGCTAGGTCAACATTTTGTTTCTTCTTTGATGTTTGTACTATAGTAATAAAAATATATTGTTGGTATAAAACACGCTCTTGTGCGACGAGAATATGAGAAGCCAATAAATAAATCAGACAAACTGACTGGTTGACAACAATGGAAAACGATAAGAATGAAAATCATATTTGCATTTTTACAGCCTACAATGCTACCATAATAATAATCTAAATCAATGCATTCATCATCATAGGGAAGGATCGAATATCATTTTTCTTTTCAAAGGTTTTCAAAACGAAACATGTTATACGTATTTATGTAAGCTCTAGAGGCTCTTTAGGCTGGCAGCAACTGACCAGCATAATAATCATCTAGTTTTTTTCGTGTTTTGTTTGTTCGTCCACCTTTCTTTTTTATTGTGATAAATGAATGTATTGTTGTGAATTTGATACGCTTAAAAGAATGAAAAATATGTCCTCCTAAAAGCGCGTCCTATATACCTGTTCATTCATTTCATATCATTATTACCTTTGCTGCTGCTGATTTGATATGCGAGTATCGACTTTAAACAAATATTCATTCACTTACTCATCTTAACCATTAGCTCAGCCAGACGCACACCACTCAGACATACACATTGTCACCCAGACGTGTTTATGATATGCACGATGGGTGTCATTCACAGTATTAATTATCATTAGTGGCACGTTAACTTGATGATACAGCATGAAAAAGCAATTTGTGTTTTGATGTTTTAAAAAACCGTCGAGTGGTGCAACATGGTAATAATGCTAATGCAGTAAAAGAAAGTTAATTAGTGCACTGCAGTCGTGTGTATGTAATGTACAGTGTCAAGTTTACATTTTTTCTGACTTTCCTCTTCATCTCTGTAGCAAAAGGTTTTACAAGACATGGCATGTTGCATATTAACCCTCAGACATGGAACAAAGCGACAATGACAAAGCATATTGTTCTGGACTCTTATGATGGTTTTACAGCGCAGTTAACACAATGCAATGTCCAGGTGATGGTATCTCTCTACATGCTAGTCTGGCTGGTTGACAATGTAGAAACAGCAGAAAGAGCAGATGAGAGATTTGCAGCGCATTTCATACTCATTCATTTATTTATTCAGCTCAGTTTCAACATGGACGCTTGCCAAATTATTACAGTGACAAACATTCAGATTAATATTTGAACAGCAAGGAATGTGACGTGACAATGAAAATTACAAAAACAGTTTTTTGCATCAAGTAAACGACCATTCCTTGCAGGCACGATCTAAAGACTTTTGTGTGGGTACAATAATAAAAAAAATTACTGCTAGGCTGTGGTATTTTAAAAGAGCAAAATGATATGCTCACTGCGCCTTTTTATAAGCCATGTAAACCTCACTACAGAGTAAATTTCAAAAATTTTTGGTATGCAAAATAACAGAAGGATTTGATACAGCAATTCATTGGCCAAAACTGACGATAGAGTGACTTCATAATGAATAATGTTATTAAGTATGCACGCAAGCGATGATAAGTATTTTTTGCAACGTGCGCAATTCAAATTGGCATAACTAAATGACATTTCCACTGAAATGAACCAAAAATTAATGCAAGCAACTAGAGAGAGAGACACACACACATACACGGGCTTGTTGAATGGTAAAAATATTTTTAAGCGTTGTTGTTGTCGTCGTCGTCGCCGGTCGTTTGATGGAATCTATTGGGTGCGGTACAACACAATGTTTTAAGAATGTATGCACGCTTCTCTGAAGACGTTTGTAAGGAATGCTACTTGTATTTTCACCACCACTACCACCACTGAGGAATACATGCGACATAAATATTTCTCAGCATGTTTTGTACAACCTTCGAAATTCCTTTTACTATTTGTTTTGTTTGTGACGAAACAGCAAATCTCAAGTTTGCATGCCACCTCCTGCCTTGTTCTTCCTTTGTTTGCGTAGCAGCAATAAAGAAGTTAAGAAAGAAAATGAGGCAGCAGCAGTAGTGGTGGCGTGGCCTGACTTTGTTGGCAGTGATACATCATAATATTAATGCATCTCCTCCAGAAAAGTTAAGTTTTCTCATGGGTCAGTTTTCTGCATAACTTTGCTCTTCAAACATTTCGCACGTTTACGTAGATTATTCTAAAGTGACGTGATATGAAATAATAATACTAACTAGTTGCACCACTGGGTCTACTGCTATTCTTATGCTGATGTTGAGTTGTTGGACAGAGTATTTTTGCGTTGATGGATTTTATTCAAAATGCAACAAGAGACACAAGTAAAATGACTCACAGTAGAGACATTAATATGCTCATGATAAGATTAATACTGATTACTTGACTAGCGAAGCAGAATTAAGCTGGCTTTCTGCCTAATGGAACACGAGACAGATTTTGCCCGTGAGATAAATAAAATGCAGAAGGAATACAAGGCAGCAGGTCAAAGTTAAAATGAATGTAATATCAAGTCAAAAGACGCAAACTCATTTACATTATTACGTCTTGAAAAATTTTCCAGATTCATTCATTCGTTCTTATTGGGAGAGGGATGCAAAAAACGAGTAGCGTGAATGTGAGCGTGATAAATTCCAGTCATGTCTTGTGAATTTCTTGTACTATTCCACAAAATTTAGAATTAAATGAATTTTTAGCGTAGAGCGTTATCGTAAAAAGACATTAATGTTTTTTGTCTTTTATTTTTAATACCGTCAAAATTTAGAAACCCTTCAAGGCACACAACATTTTCCAATTAAAAATCAGCAAAAATGCTCCCAAGGAATTTCATTCTTCTTTTTTTGTAATAAGCTCAAGTAAAGATTCCTTTAGTCTAGACAAAGTTAACAGATGGAGAGAAGTTTACCCCTCTCCTCGGGCAAACCACAAGCTAAATTTTTCAGAGAAATTCAAACAACGTCAAAAGTCAAGACAGTATACGCATGGCAAGGTCATTGCTAAAAATTGTCAGCTTTTTCAACCAGAAGAAGAATATGACGTTATCTGATGTCTTCTATATATGCATACATATATATGCACTATATAGAAAACTAAAGTAAGTAATCAGTCAAATCAAGGACAAAAATGTACACAATAAAGGTTTCCATTGTGTATAAAACAGATCAGAGATTTGACAGGTGAGCCCCGTCTCCCAACCCAAATAACTAATCTTGACAACTTGAGTAGCACAACAACAACATAATATTCATGTTGACTTTTTCCCATTTATTTATCCTTATTTACTCTTTTGTAATATCAACAAAACAAAAACAGCTACTGCACACCTATGCATGAGTGTAAAAAAAACTTTTTTGGCTTGTTATTAAAAACTGATAAAACCACCAAAAGGTATTTGCCAGACGAATGCAACGAGCATGAATTACATACATACACCAACAACAACAATAACAGCAGAATGAAAAAATGAAAAATGAACAGGGCTGTGGTACATTACATAATAGGCAGTATCATATTATTATCATCTTTGCTAGGTATTATTTTGCAGGTCTTACAGTAATAAAACAGAAATTGCAAATCCCACGCGAAAAAAGTTGTGTTTTTAACCTGGAGCTTTACTATCAACTTACATCGCCGTGGTACATTATACAAGTTGGGTAGATGGTCTCGTCTCGACGGAGAAAAAAGAGTCTTGTAGCGTGTGTAATAGAACAAGAAAAACGAAGAAAAAAATTTTGACTTAATTTTGATCACCTTCTGACGTGATTTTGATTGACGGTGTAGTAGTGGTGGTGGCTGTGTTGTTGGCTGTGGTTATAACATTTTTGTAATTCCTCCATGCATCCAGTAGGAATCCTAACAGCTAATATGATAAAATATACCTATAGTAAATTTTTTGCGAAAAGTGTTATGGGAAATTATAGGTTAAGTATGTAATCGTGTGTTTGTGTGTGAACCTGAGACTGACTTTATGAGAAGCAACAGCAGTTTAAACACTAATACCAATTGTTTATTAGCTGCTGCTTTGTGGTTGGTAATCTAGAACATGTTTGCTTTTATTTCTCCCTTTGCAAATGTAGAAAAAAGTATGTTTGCCTACCTATATATTAATGCCTACCGATGTGAAATGATGAGCGCCATTACATTTGTGAAGTATTAGATGTTTTCTTCATGAGCAAAATACTTTATGTAATAATTTTCTTTCTTTTTTCTTTATTTTTTGCTATTACAGGGGTAATTTACACATTTTTGAATGACTACAATAGGCCATAACCATTTTCCTTTATAATACAAAAACTACCACTTTACTTTTACAATGGCGATATGGGAGCGGACGATGAGAATGATGTGGAAGTGGGGCTTTTGGTTAGTTTGTTTTTGTTGGTGTTCAAATGCCAGACAAAGTCTGCTTACCAACACCACCACACTACATTCCTTTTTTCTGTCCATGAAAAAATAAAGTCCATTGCTTCCTTTATACATTTATGCACTACCCCTACAAAAAATATATAAAAAGTCACCCGTGTAATATAGAACAACAAAGAGCAGCACCAGAAAAAAAATTGTCTGATTTTCTGTTATTTTCTGACTTATGGTGTTATATTTCTTGTAGGCGTTTGGGATATAAACATGGCGTTGATTATATATTATTTTTATTACACTCTTTCATAATATTCATAACATAGTTTTTTTGCGAGCAAGGTCAACTTGTCCCGCGTGTTCTTTTTCCAACGCTTTTCTCACGAGACAAGTTTACGTTTGTGAGATATTCGGTGTGGCATAGCAGCAGCAAACTTTTTTAAACTTAAGCTTTGTGTATAAAGTGACGGCAGTGGTGGAACAACTCCTACAGCAAGAAGAAAAACAAAGAAAAACGAAAGTCATAAAAGAATAGAAATTGTTATTTTTTATATGAAAAATGGAAAATTTTATGCAAATACCTTTTTGCTTAAATACTGGTATTACGCTGTGCATTTTTTCACTGCCAGGCAGCCTACAGCTCTGGCTTCTCATTTTCATTAAATTATTATTGCTGCAGTTTCTAAAGCTTCGATATAGTTTTGATGTTACGTGAATTTTATTTAAAGATCTACTCGTAAAAAACCTGAACGTTCCTGTGCAAACCATACAGCTCAATAATAACAATAAATAAATAAATACAAACTCGTAAAAATTTTTTTAAATAGTTTCCTCTTTGGAATGGACAATGCATATTTACACTACCATGGGCTTCATTTGAGTTATGTAACGTGTGCTGGTGTGGTGGCTTATTTAGTTTAATCTGTTCTCAATCAAATCAAAGTATTTTTTAGCAAATAAAACAGCATTTACCATTATTACCACATGTCCGTGCATTATGCGGCACGGTTATGTGATGATAACGGTAGAAAACGTTAACAGTCTTAATGAATTGGTTATTTTTATGGGACATGCCTATGTACTGTGCTAACCATATAGCTCAATAATAACAATAAATAAATACAAACTCGTAAACAATTTTTTAAATAGTTTCCTCTTTGGAATGGACAATGCATATTAACACTACTATGGTGGTTCATTTGAGTTATGTAACGTGTGCTGGTGTGGTGGCTTATTTAGTTTAAGCTGTTCTCAATCAAATCGAAGTATTCTTTAGCAAATAAAACAGCATTTACCATTATTACCACATGTCAGTGCATTATGCGGCACGGTTATGTGATGATAACGGTAGAAAACGTTAACAGTCTTAATGAATTGGTTATTTTTATAGGACATGCCTATGTACATCATGACATGTATACACTTAAAAGATTTGCGGGAGTAATAAAAATTTAACCGCAAAAGCTCTCATGCAGAGATGTGTGCATGCGTGTAAATAAGTATTTAAATAAGATTTCTTTCTTTTCCTATGTTTTCCATTGATTTCAAATATACCGTCATGTTGTTGATGTTGATAAGCTATCGCTTCATCGTGCAAATATTTCACTCAGACTGGCTATTTTATTTGCCTCATTAGTGACAATGAAAGAAGTACATTAAGCATCATTAAATATAGCAAGTAAAGTTGTTGCTGCTGTTGTTGTTGATGATGATAATAATACATTGGATTTTATGAGACAATATAGACCAAGTGGTAACCATTCAAATCCACATACCTACACAGATTTTACATGCCTACTTATTAAGACGATGATGATGATGATTGCTAGAGCAAAGTACAATAATAATAAGCCATTGAAATCCATCCAAACTCAACTTCAACCAGGTAAATGCAGATATTTTTGCGCAGATGTTGTTCCTGTAATACTTTGTTTCACAGAAGATCTCTGCTCGTTTTCTTTGGATTTTATTTAAGTGCAAGAAAAAAGTAGCCGGTGAACAAGGAACATGAACAAACAGCAAGTTTCACCCTTTATCAAGCGTACCTGTAAAACCAATCAGAGTACCACACACACAAGTATAAAATAAAATATAAACGCAGTGAAAAGCATTTTGATTTTATGTACCTATATAATTTTCTGTCTATATGTCATAACGATCAAAACTACATGTAGATTTACTCTGCGTAGAAAGTCTGCAAGGAAAAAGAAGCATTTTTGCAACAAAAAACAACACTTCGTGTGTTTGGTTGATTAGCACGTTTTTCTTTGCGAAAAACAATAAACCCCCCAAGAAGATGACCAGCTTTTTGCACATTTTTTTATTACTATTTTGCACAAACATGTTGTACACATATAAAGCATAGAATATTTTATTATCAGTCATTATATTTTTATGGATGATGATGATGTAACAGTAAGCTCCATTAAAACGGAAATGTGTCGTGCCCTTTTCAAGCAAAGTGACATGAAAGTGATTCATCATTATTTAATGTTAAAAAAATGTTAAACTTGAAAATGATAAATTATATACCTACATAGGTAGTAGTATTAAGTTGATATTCAAAATGTTACAGTTTTTTTCAGTTTATGCTCTTTATATAACTAACAAAATATTAAAGCAATTTTTGCGTGGATTTTGCTTTTACATACCCATAAACCCACGAGTGTCTCCTGCGAGGCGCACCCGACGGGACATTAAGAAGCGGTGCTCTCATCATTGGGCTGGATACGGTGCTTGTGCTTGCAGACTCCAAATCCTCGTTGGATTCGGTGACAATGCGAAGCTCAGGCACTGGAATGATTCTTTTCTCGAACGACATGATGAACTAATGAGTTTTCTAGCATTGCTTAACTTAATACTTTCTATATACTTGGTCACACACAACAACAGTGATTCTGTTGACAGCACATGATCACACACGTTCTCTTGTAATATTAGGCATATATCTTTTAGTACTCAAGCTTTATATATAATATATTTTATGTGTCCTTCACCACCGCATAAGATAAAGCATCATATCATATCATGTGCCGGTATTGACATTACGATTTCATCCTGTATACTTTTTTCTAATGGCTAAAACTTTTTTTGCACTTTTACACTGTTAGAGACGAGAAAAAACTTAGTAAAATAATATGGTGCTTGCAAACCTTATTGAATAGCTAATTACATTGCTATGTTCTTAATTATTACATGCAAATATTTGCTTTACGTGAACACGACAGGCAGAGTTAGAGGCGAACAGTCTAACATTGTGTTATTATTAAAATAGAAACTACTGCACAGCAGCGCTAATTGTAAAACTCTGATGGACTGCGAAACGTGTCTATCCAATTTTGACACATTGAAAATTAGAAGACACTTCTTGTGGTTGGAAACCGCGAGAGAAATAGATAGAGAGAGAGTCTCACAATTTTTTCCACACAATCCTCAGCTCTTCCGAATGGAATAACACTTTACACAAAAAACGGTTACACAGACGACTGTGATTCCGTCGTGGTTATCATATTAACAGGACCTGCCTGCTCAACGAATTCAACAAATCTTTTAGCCACGCCAAATATATAGTAATAATAACACTTAAAATTTCTATTATTGAATATTGTTTATATTATCTGGCATAAGAGAAAATTAGCACGTTTGAAGATGTACATTAACTTTTTACTGGTTTAAAAATCTGTTCGTTTATAGCTGAAGTATCCAGTCGTCACTTTTAAAAATCTTACTTTCCCCCAAATTGTATATCATATAAGTAGCAGTAGCAGCAACCAAAAAGATGAAATTCTCCTTTCTTGAGAAAAAAAAACAAGTTGTGTGTATGTTCTTGTGATATTCTTGGTGGCCACCTTCTTTACCCAAGAATCAGCAGCAGACCTTAAGAGCAAGTCAGATGCTCACAGAATGATTCCTCCAACACCAGAAAACCCTCTTTCTACTTTGTTACCTGCTATAGTTCATAATACAGAAGACGGTTTTATTTTGCTTCTGGTGCTGATGATGATGACGATGCTCGGCTCGCTTAT
>JAANSP010002352.1:0-12980 GCA_036850745.1 Homidia socia | reverse complement strand
TTAAACGCAAATCCACTAATAACAGAGGAAGGAATGAAATGCTTCTATAATTTCCCTCAAACGATGCTTGTCTATCTCCCCAGCGTTACAAGTTCAAGCAAAAACTGATCTGAAGGATGATTCGATCATGTAATACTAAAAATGCTCTCTTATAAACAACTTTATTGCTTTAATATAATTTATCACGATGATTTTTACTTCATTTTCCTCCTTTTTTCTTTGGGTTCCCTTTTCATTTTCATCTCTTCCCAGAGAAATGTTGAAGGTCGTTTGAAATTACTTGAGAGAATGCTAATAAAATTTTACATACCTAATGAAATTGTGTTTCACAACAGCTCATTTTTGTGGTTCCTTCCATTATTAGACTTTGAAAGCAAAGCACATTTATTTTTTTCCTTCTTCATAATATGCACTCGTAAATAGCTTGATTTTTTCCTCCCATTTTAACAAAAACATTTTGCAAAAATAATATACTAATGCAATATGTATGCAAATGCTGAGTAAATTAAATGCAGAAACGGAAGGGAAATGTGAAAATTTGACAGCGTTCTTGCTGCAGTGCACATGGGAATGTTCCAAGGGATTTTGTCCTTGTATGTGCATTGTGCATCTGAAACTTCATTAACTGCTCATTCCAGCTTGCATCATCAGTCATGTTGATGCTAATGCCTATCATCGTCGTCATCGGAAAACTTATTTTTTTTGTCTGTTGCTACACTCTAGTAGCAGTAAGAAGCACAATGTGTCTGGCACATTTAATCCGTCCGACCGAATAGAGTAAAATAACAATATAACAAGTCTTCAATAACATTTTAGGCAAAGCCACATCATAACCATCATCCTTTCCTGATGATAGACATGTACAATCGCAAATGCTAGGTTTCACTGCGGATGCTTGCTTACACTACTTGTTTATACATCATTAAAACCACTGAAAAAACCGGACCGGCGGTCGACGGGCTTTTTCTCTCCGATTTACTTGAAAAACCAAAGAGAACTCTGGCAGTTTTTTATTTGTAAAATGCCAAAATGCCAGCGCTGCATAATAAACAAATATATTATTCAAATTGGGGCTCCACATGAGAATATGCCCATTTGGGACTTTTTATGAACTTTATATCATCGTCAAGTACTAGCTGAGCTGGCTACAATGTGCTGATCTTGATTATGATAACGTTGGGCAATGTTTGGTGTTGCTGTCGGCCAATTGACATTAACGAGCAACAGGACCAGAGAAGCTCAGCGTGGCAATGTGGATTTGATCCAATGTAGATATTACGGTGCTGGTGCTAGCAATGAAAATGAGTGTAAAGGATTTTGGAAGGATCAGTATAGTGCTGCTGGTGATGATGATGCTGCCTAGTAGCTAATGTGTTGAAAAGTGCATGTTAACGAAATCCGCAAAGGTTTTCTCTCGTCAACAAGCAATTTTGTTTTTTTACTTCCACTCTTCTCTCGTAAATTCTCACTTCAGTTTAATAATGCGCGAGCTTATGGGAAATTATGGATGATTTTCTTCAAGTTTTGTTTTTTTATTGTGTAGGTACTTGTTTTATATGTAAGCTATTATTGATATATATTGTGAAAAACATTTTTATTTACAGATTACAGCCCACACAGAATATTTTTTTAGAATCATCAATTTGAGAATGGAAACATCATTCATGATATTATGATATGCCAGCTAGTTTTGTTTTTCTTTCTCAACAAGGATATTTGGACAAACGTCAAGCAAGGGAGAAACGCGGTAGGCGACGAATAGAGAGTCGAACGCTTTGATTGTGTGGGGTGGACTGTCTGGTTGTTTACAATCGAGCAAACAATTTTTTGCTGATGAAGATGTTATTGAATGGATTTGAGTCTTGGGAAGTAATATGCTCAGTCATTTCTAAAAAAGCGGCGTAATAGTAATATTATAAAGTTCTAAAGAAAATGGACAAGGACACAACATGTCATAAACACATCGACAGTGAATGACAATTGGCAACACAAGTAGAAAATATAATGAAAATAAATGTGAGCCATTCAATTTTATTGAGGCAATCTTTGCCTACTCATTCGTGGCTTGGAGAAACTCGACGATCATGATGATGATTAAACGATAGCAAGCAATCAGAAAGTAGTGTAGTAACGTTGTGATCAAGTCGAAATTTTATTAGTAGAGTCACTATCCGGTTTTCATCACTAGTATATCTGATCTGAAAAGTTGGTCATAAATGAATTAAAAAAGAGTTATACTTGAGCTATATGTGAGTTATATGCTACTATAAGTTGCGCTTCTTACAAGCCAGTTGATTTTGCATGTTTGCTTTCAAATATTGCTTTTCATTTTCATCTTTTATTTTTTCGGACAGATTTTGTTCCAAACGGACAAACAAACACTTCCTATAAAGGTTTACTATATAAAAACTTCATGCAGTTTTCCTGTTTCAAAGATTTTTTTTAAAGTTTTGAAGAAGGTTGCACCAATTAAATTGCCATATATAAAATTAGCACATCATAAAAATGTTATGAAGATCTTTTTCAAATTCAAGCACTAGATTACCTACTTACATTCATAAAAAATTAAATGACATTGCTTCGCGTGACGTTAGTTTAGACATTATGTCTGCAATGGATAATAAGCATACAGTATGTTTGTGAACACATGCAAAGGTCAGAGTCGTAAAATCAAAATGTTTTAAAGTTGTGATCTCTTTTTATTCTAGTTTTAAATTTCAATTACAAAAAATCATCAGGAAAGCACATACTATGTATAATACATTGTACTTACTAGCTCCATCCTACGCGCATGATTATGTATATTGTAAAGTCGCTCTTAAATGTAGACTTTAATTCGTTTGTGGATGTATCTTCATGGAATAATGGCTTAATGATGTGGATTTCCTGAAGATCCGGATTTCCAAAATGCTGAAAATTTAAAAAAACCTCTCCAACCAAATGTCATTTGAAATCGTTTCAAAAGAACATTGTTTTATTCAATTTCTCTTACCCACTAACTAAGTTTAAAATTTCACGTAAAACTACACATTTTTTAATAGCTGTTTCGTTCTTCAAGCATTGCCTTTATTTTATAACATTCTTAAGTACACGTCAGTATTTTCCCACTTTTATTTGTACAATTTGCTATATCTTTAAATTGTGAGACTATATTTTATGATGCAACTTGCTCAATCATTTCCGTTCCAGAGGAAACAGCCATAAAACAGAGCGAAAGCAATGTAGGCTGTGTATAGGTAGACAGAGATTAAATGCAGCTTAACTGGCCACATATTTATTTAATTACATTTAAACAGTAAAATAGTTTACAGGCCTAATCAAAGCATTAACCGAGCCGAAATTGTGACTGAATTCACATGGTGTCTGCGTGTTTATATACTATATACTCAACCAAAACCGGGATTATAAGCCCTAACAGGGATTTTAGTTATGACTAAAGTTGAAAAGTCTAAGGCTGGTACATTGTAATTTTTTTCCCTACGGCTTATTTAATACACTCACTAGAAACTAATTAAAGTAACCTTTAGGTTTCTATGAAAAACCCACATTGAAGGTCAACTAACTCAACAAAGCTTATGATCCCACGCAGAAAAAAATCACGGAACATATCTTTAGTCTACAAAGACAGGTAGTTGAACTAAGGCTAAAACGGGACACAACGCTTTTTTCAACAGTTCTCTTTGGTTTTAATTAGCATATACCTAAGTACAAGTGTAAAGCAGGAGCAAACAAGTTGATGCGATGAATACATTATGGCAAAATGACGCATAAAAGAAAGAGCATCTTGTCCATTTCCCACACAGGAAAGAAGCTTTCACATGCCCACACATAAATAAAATTTATACTTCAACGAGTGTCAATATTTCCACGAAAAAATTTGATGCTTTTCACTATGGGGGAGGCTTTCTACTTCAACGTATTTAAGTAACAAAATTTTATTAGAATATTCATATCACGTGTGCGTTATTGAGCAACTACATTTCACGTAAGAAAGTTAGCAAAAGTGGAAAATTTAAATCTTAAGGGTAGTAAAGTATGTATTCACTTGAGAGACAAATTGGTATTATGGTACTGGTAGCAGCTTGAAAATCATCTAAAATGATCACTGAAACATAAACGTGTAGGTATGCTGTTTGATTTAACTTGGACGAACGAAGGGAAGAACGATGTATTATTCAGCATATCAGTTTCTCAAGGTACTTTTCCGGAGAAATTTTCTACCTTAAGTTGTTTTTTCGACCGCCACTACCTTCTACATATAGAGATAATATTTTGTAGATGAGGTACCTATTTATGGCTGCAGACGTGTTTTAGTCTGTGGCAGTACAGTAATGTTAGGCATTAGTATTCTATATCATCACATCTTGGGAAATGGTGAAATGAGACGGTCATCATCATCAAATGGTATCGTAATAAAAATGACTCACATAAAATATAAAAGTGGCCGGGCCAAAGTGTATGAGTATATCCTTGAATTCAGTACCTAATGAGTACAAACATTAATTTTATCCGGACGACGTTTTCATCAATTCCTTTCCAAATATACTTAAATTTTACTTCTTTCGACGGGGAAAAAATTGATGAAATTGGGCAATAAAATGGTTCTTTGGAAAGATGTGCCTGCTAAATATAAACAATGCGCTCTATAAAATCATTATAAAATACGTGTGTGCATGCTTGCTACAAACGTTGTAAATATTTTATGCTAAAAACTTTATGATCCACTTTTCCTTTTTCTGTTTTTTTACATTAAGCCACTCTGTTTTTGGTTTCTAATCAGAAACTAGTCGAAGGACATGGTTCCCTGCTGAAAATGGAGATGAAAAGATGTCATGTCGTCACAATTTCTTTTTAAAGATTCAACTCTACACACAAAAGATTTTTTACTATTGTGCAGAGTGCAGAGTATTTCCAATATTGATGATGATGCACTCTCCTACTGAAAATATGTGTCTGAATCTAAAAAAATGTTTGGTTTTTGTGCGTGTAAGACTGGATCATCAGCATTACAAAAGATTTTTTACTATTGTGCAGAGTATTTCCAATATTGATGATGATGCACTCTCCTACTGAAAATATGTGTCTGAATCTAAAAAAGTGTTTAGTCTTCGTGCGTGTAAGACTGGATCATCAGCATCAATACAGCCAATAGAAGAAAAGATGTCGTCAGTCGTCACCACCAAAAAATAAAGTCCTGATTCCTGATTGAAGTTTTTTTCTTTCTTTTTTATGATCACTTAACTGAAATGACATGCTAGTTGCACACTCGAAATTTTTTTTACTAATATGTGTCTGAATCTAAAAAAATGTTTGGTTTTTGTGCGTGTAAGACTGGATCATCAGCATCAATTCAGCCAATAGAAGAAAAGAAGACGTCGTCACCACCAAAAATAAAGTCCTGATTCCTGATTGAAGTTTTTTTCTTTCTTTTTTATGATCACTTAACTGAAATAACATGCTAGTTGCACACTCGAAATTTTTTTTACAACCACACCAACAACATGGCCATTGGAAAATGTATAAACATGTACTTTTTATTACTGGTAATAAAAAAGGGTTACATGGAAAAGTAAAGAAAATACCTACGCGTATGATGGCTAAGCTAAATTGAACAAGACATTTTGAATTGATGAACACAATGAACGGTTTAGTAGGGCAGGCTCTCCTTTCGATAGGATGGGATGGAAGTGAGTGTTGTGATTTCTGGCTCATCAGCAGCAGCACTTAAAAATATACTCTATTCAATTCAGCCAACACCAAGCTTTTAGCTCTCTTCTCGGATTACTTTTTGCGATGTTACAAAGCCCAGCTTTTTCATGTCTTTGATAACCACTTCAAACTTGACTACAACATGTCCGTTGCTTTGAACCCGAACCACTAGAAAGAAAATGTAGAGTCAATAAGTTATTTTTAATTTCTGCCAGCGGGGAAATGCTTTCTGTTCGAAATGTATGTTTATGAAATTGGTAATTTAAACATTAATACAATAAATTAAATGCTTTCAAACCTTGACGTCCTTCACTTTGAGCCAGCAATTTCGGATCGACAAACTCGGGTTGTCTTCCCATCAGCCATGCCGAAATCTTTTGAAGAAATGAGCTGGATTCTGGCACAAAAAGAGGTATGCTGCAAAGTGAACGTTAAAAAAAGAACTACAATGGTGAGCAATGAGCATAAAAAATATGAAAATGATTTTGATGGATGATAGACCCCAAACGTTCAATCCACCCACGTTTTAATGCAAGATCCATGACAAGTTGGCAAATGCGTTCTGCAAAGTGAACGTTAAAAAAGAACTACAATGGTGAGCATAAAAAATATGAAAATGATTTTGATGGATGATAGACTCCAAACGTTCAATCGACCCACGTTTTAATGCAAGATCCATGACAAGTTGGCAAATGCGTGGATCCATACCCCCGCGCTACATGGTTTCCCAAAAAGTCTGAACCGTATACGCTTATCACCAGTTGTGGCCCTGAATAAATAAACAGAATTAATGAGTTATATTAAAATTACAATATATTTCCGAAGAATTTCGTAATGTAATTTTACCCTAAGACTTGCAGGGGCGAAGCACAAGAAAAACATTATTTTCTAAAATAACAGTTCTCATCATGATTCTATTAATTTCCTGTTTCTTACGCACCATATTTATGTTTCACATTAATAAATAATGCTCACACAAATATTTACTTTACCAGCTTCCTATTTCTTACTCCGTCACTTCTCCTGAGCACACGGCACACACACGTTACACATGTCGGAACGAAATTCTACAAAATGATTAAAACTGATGATGGGGAGCACATACGATTATCTGTATGATTGCACCATCCTCCTAATCCTATTTGCCCAAAACTGAAGCATAACAAGGGATGGGAGTACATACGATTATCTATATGATTGCACCATCCTCCTAATCCTATTTGCCCAAAACTGAAGCATAACAAGGGATGCCAATTTTACGATGATTGCATTTGGCAGCAACATTATCATGATCAGGAACATCCCACCTTTACAAACAATGTTACTAGAACAAACTTGTATTTTTATCAGGAGACTTACATCCGTGTGGGTTACAGCTTTTGAAGGTTACATCCAGCGGAAAATTCCACACAAAATGACCTTCTTCATCTTTCATAGTAATTTGCGAAATTCCCTCTTCCAGTCCCTGTTGAAACAGTTTGCATTATCAAGTATTTACAAATCCTGCTTTAATTTATCTGTTTTGCAATTTTGCACTGCATAATACACAACAGCTTACGGATGTAATGCTCCAATCATTCCCAAAAGCGAGATTATATTTGCAGTATACATCGTCCACTCCAAAAATCTGAGCACTTTCAATCCTTCCTGTTACTGTCATTAAAAAGCTGGATGGGGTAGCTGCAGCGGAAGGAATACCTCCAATTCCATGTTTGCTAATTGCCCTTTTAAATCCACCACTCTGCTTTGATGACCGCTTGTCTCCACTTATTATGCTTTCCACGGTGGTATTACCATCGATATCCCTAATCCCTGTGGACTCTGCGGCCATTTTGAAATTGTAGGTTTAAAAAACGTTGCAAGACACACGGAAATTAGCAGTTGTGCAGTCGGTAATTAGACTATTTTTCTGAACAAAAGATGCACAGAATGTTCATAGCATGAACTTTATGCAACTGTCCAGTTGTTCCTGCAGATTGGCATTACATGCACTGGAGAAGAATATGAAAACACGATAGTACGGTACCTCCACATTTTTGGGCGCCATGGCAACCTTCAGCATAACATATAAACAATGCACAAAACAGGTGGAAATCCGGGAACTTTTTCCCCTTCCAGGAAGGCTTGCAGCAATAGACTATTGCTATTGCTCCCCTTTAGTTCTATTCACTGACCATATATATGTTTCTTTCCCTTTTCATGTATGCCTTCGAAATAAAAGTTTTACATAATTTAATGTGTCAAGACTTTATTTTTATCAAAAAATCAATGCATGGATAAGTCTTCATTGTTATCATCATTGACAACAGCCTTATCAAAGCATTTTTATTCTTTTTTGCTACCAGTCTCAAAGAATTAGTTGGTAGAATAGTAAACAACAGCTTTCTTTTTTTACGCTGGACTAGACAAAAGGAGAGAAGAAACTTTCATCTCTGCTCTTCAGCTCTGTCTCTTGTTATTGTTTCTTACGGAATTTGCGGACGTGCCTGAAACGTACATAAAGTAAGAAAGATGACTGACTACCCACTTGCTCTTACAATTTACCAACTCCCACACAAAACACGTGTAGAATGTTGCAAAAATAAGCAATAAAAGCGTACACAAGAAATGTTGTTTAAAATAGTAAAAGAAGAGAGAATATGCGTATTTAAACATATATAAAATTTACTAACATAGCGGAATTTAATTTTATATGACATACTGTCAATCAAATTGTCAACTGTTATTTACAGGAAAAAATAATAAAGAATGGATGGAAAAGATTTCAGCAGCAAATTTCCTGTTCGTGATAGTGTCGAAAGTGCTGAAAGAGTCGTTCAACCTTTGGCACATTACGCCAACTCGAATGGAATTGCTTCTCGACCTGCTGGCCCAAGGGAGGATGGGGTTGGTGGTGGTGGTGGAAGAGCGCAACAACCTAGCCATGAAGTTTTCATGGTAAGAGAAGCAAGTCGTGGGAGTTTAGGTAGCAGCAGTGGTGCGGCGGGGTCACCTTTCGCTTCCTCTGGAAATCGATTCCAGGTTGAAACAGGAGGAGAATCTGCTGCTGCTGGAGAGCAATACAGCCAACAACAACGACAACCTCCTCCACATCATACAACAGCAGAGTATTAGCCATTCCAGTAGTCACCACCGTGAGCGGAGTGAACGTGACAGGGACAAGGAAAGGGATCAGAGACAGCAGCAGTTACCGTTGCCAAAAATGTTGAAAATTGCCGTTGTCGGTAAGTATGCTTTAACGAAATAAAAAGAAAAAATATATTTCAAGACTTAAGATGAAATACAAAATATATTAACCAAATCGCGCAAAAAGTATATGCGGACAGTCTTTTGTTTTTCATATTGTTTGGTTTGTGTGTGGGGGCATAGATGATTTGATTTATTTTTTTCTGTTTAGGCGAGTCCACCGCGGGGAAAACGGCAATTTGCAACGCTTTCACTTCAGAAGGCTATAATTTTTCTAGGAATTATCATATGGTAAGACACGCCCAAATGAATCGGAGAATAGCTGTGTGCGATGAAAGTAATAAATTATATTTCTCAGGAAAAAAACAAGCAATCAGAGAAATATAATCTCATCAACACAATTACATTATTTTATAATCCAATCGTAAATAATGTAATTAAACTGATTGCTTTGTCTTACCCACCATCGTCTTGCTATATTTTTTGTACGCAAGTACGCTCAGCTTATATTCCAATTTATTGCTCTTTCTCGAACTGTTCTCCTTTTCAGATTTTTTACCAAATCCCTCATCGAGTTGTCGATAACTTGATTTATATTTATTTTATTTCTCCCTTTCTGTAGACCACTGGTGTGTCAATATATGCAAAAAGTATAAAGTTACCCAGCAGTCGCCTGGGAGGAGGGGATGGAGGGGAGAATCATAGCACTGGCCCTGAGGAACCTACAAATTTACTCGAGCCTCGAATTAATCTTGTTCTCGTCGACTCTGCTGGTAAACCCATTTACAGAGAGCTGCTTCCGCACTACGTAAGTGAGAGAATAAGGGATTCTACACTAGTACAATTTATGAATGATCCCATATTACACAAAAAAGGTGATATAGTTATACATTCTTGCATATTAGCTTAACTTTTTCTTTTAACCCATTTACCATTGCATGCTTGTCGTAAATAAATTCAATAGGGAAATCAGGTTTATTGATGACAATTCACAAATTCTCCAGGAGAATACAAAATTCCTTGTCGCCATTCTGCTACTCTCGCTAACCATTTATTTGTCTAGCCAAATTCAGTTTTTTTCTAGTTTTTATTGTACATTTCACAAATTCTCCAGGAGAATACAAAATTCTTTGTCGCCATTCTGCTACTCTCGCTAACCATTTATTTGTCTAGCCAAATTCAGTTTTTTTCTAGTTTTTATTGTACATCATAAAACAGAACATTGTTATTTTATGCTCTTATCGTCGAAAGTACCTAAAAGATAAATATATACGAAGAGCGAAACATAAATAATTGTGTACTTGGACTGAATGTGTGTATGTATAGTGTGATGATTTATCCTTCAAGTTTGTAACTTTTGCCAAATAAGCAATACGTTCTGGCGCTGTCATGTGCATGCATGACATTTCTGACAACGGTCTCAAACGAAGCTCTAACAAAAACACTTTTTACCCCTCCTCCACATCCAATACAGGGTCTTGCTTCAATGCAAAGAAAAATAAATTGCTAGCTTGCATTTCATTCATACTGAGATCAAGCCCAAAAAAAATCCTTTGCTCTTATCGCCGAAAGTACCTAAAGATAAATATATACGAAGAGCGAAACATAAATAATTGTGTACTTGGACTGAATGTTGTGTATTTGAAGCTTATGTGTGTATAGTGTGATGATTTATCCTTAAAGTTTGTTACTTTTGCCAAATAAGCAATATGTTCTGGCGCTGTCATGTGCATGCATGATGCATGACATTTCTGACAACGGTCTCAAACGAAGCTCTAACAAAAAACATTTTTTTCACCCTCCTCCACATCCAATACAGGGTTTCTCTTCAATGCAAAGAAAAACAAATTGCTAGCTTGCATTTCATTCATACTGAGATCAAGTCCAAAAAAATATCCTGTCAAAATGCCCACGTTCATTTTATTTAGCATTTCATTTCTTTCTTTTATCCAATATTGACAGTGGGACCGACTAGACGGAGTGGCTCTAGTTCTTGATCTTACCTCAAGTACTGCCCTTGAATCCGCGTTGGACTGGCTTAACCTGGCCAGAGGAAACATGCAGAAACAAAAGCTTGTTCTTCCCTCCAATAATGGTTCTGGAGATCAGAATGGTGGAGGTAAACGCAACGGAGACCAGCCTTTTCTTGGTGTTTTGATCGGGAGCAAAACAGATTTGAAGGATCAGCGTGTGATCAGTCCTAAGGCAGCCCAGGACTTTGCTTCTCAGCATGGTCTTCAATATTTTGAGTGCTCTGCTGTAAGTAGTACACACACGAACCACTCAATATGTATTCTACCACTAGACGGGAGACAAGCTATCATTGTTAATGCATGTTTTCCCCAAACCAAACCTCAAATTGTTTTTAACATTTGATTTTCGTTCATTCTCAATATTTTGCTCCTGCATTGGCATTATTGTCGTGAATTTATTTTTTGCAGAAGGACAATAGCAGTATCGAAGAACCATTCTTTTATTTGGCTCATCAATGGGCAAGCAGCAACGATTCTGGAGGTCCCGCTGACAAGGAAAACTTATTGGATGGAGATGTCACTGCTACTGGAGGAATATTTGCCATGAACAGAGCTGGCAATAATAACGCTAGTAGCAACTCTCACATGAAAAGATCCACTTTTGCCAGCAGGCAGGGCTCTTCATCTGAAGCGTTCTGAAAAAATAAGAAGAGAAAGCCATAAGTATACATATGTATAGATAGATAATAGAAACACTTTTGCGTGTGTACTTTGCACTCCAAAGTTTAATATCAATTTCCCTCCTAACATCATCACTTTTCCAAAAACTTTGTCTTGTGATTTCTCCTCACAACAGCAAGTGTACTAACATCAACATCATCAAATCCAGCAGAGTGCGTAAAAGCTTTTTTTGAGCAGCAGGAGTAGCAATCATGTTGTGTTCTTTATAAAAAATGTATCATCCTCTCCTCCTGCATGTTTTCTTCTCTTTTTATTCATTCAGCAACCGAGTCTGGGTGAGTGAATGTAGTAAGTTTTTCAAGTATACCATAGCATCATCATCATACCATCTACTCGGATACATTTTACATTTTACCACTATTACGTTTGCTAGAGAAATGTGATTTTTTATACTACTACATATTGTAATGTAACTCACTAGATTTCCAGTCATTATTATGGTAGGATTAAAACTAAAAATTAAAATGTACTATTATTTGAAATAAATACTAATTCGAAACTAGTATTTTCGTTTTAAAAATAATTTAAAAAAATAATCGATTCGTTGCTTGTAATCCTCATTGCGTAATTACATTAACGGCATTCATTCATAATTATGAAAATGCCGTCAAATTGTCAATTTCAAGTATTGGTATTTGAATTTTCATTTTGATCATTGTCAGGCATAATGAAATGTACCAACGTGTACTAACTTCGAAAATATTAATGCGTAAGTTTTACATTAAAAACGAGTAAGTTTATCATGAAAAGTCAAGCAATAAATAATAAATTAAGCAGGGAGCTAGACTACATATATAGAGTAAGGGAGATGACATCGTAATGTAATGTATGGTACGCACACTTTTGGGGCAACGTGGACATGAGTGACGTCACTGGCCCCACACCTGCCGTAGCTTCCAATTTACTACTGAAGGCAAACTATGCTTTCTTTAATCAAAGTTTTTAATTAATTCAAAAACAAACAAATTTTTGTGATTGCAATTTTGCAATAATGTTTCTAGTATTTATTACAAGTAAATTTTATTCAAAACTTTGCTGGTTTCATTACATTACATTTTACAAACTGCTTTCCAAAGTTAATTTTGGACACAGTCGTATTTCCCCGTTGTCTCTCATGATCATGGTCTCTATAATGGCCTTTTTAATCATGGTCTCATTTATCAGCCATCCTCCGTCGATTAGGTGATTACGCAATAACTTGAGCATGTGAGGCATATCAGCAAATACATGCACTGGGCCAGCTTTGAATGAAAATGAAGAGTTTTCATGGGTTATTTGCAGTTCATTGAGTAATTCTTGATTTGTTCCCCCAAGGTCGCTAACAACTGCTTTGACCAGCAGGCCAGTGTCGCTTATCTCTTCTAATATTTT
>JAANSP010002351.1:0-12982 GCA_036850745.1 Homidia socia | reverse complement strand
TCCATATGAAATGTTCTCTAACTTATTCCAGGTGCACCTTTTTTCTGTTTTTTGCAAGTTAGTGCAAAACTCCTTTAGAGAAAAAATATTTATTACGTGAAACTTTCCACTTTGAAGTGGGAGTGTGCATTACCTAACATTTGAATGAACAAAGGGTACAAAAGAATTTGGCTTGAACTTGTTCGTGTGCCCAGTCCTATATACAGTTTCTTGAATAATTTAACGCACTATTATTTCTATGTATTCAAAACTTCAAGATGTATGAATAAAAAGCTCGAAATAGATAGATGCAGCAAAAACACTCGACCAAACTTGCCTGATTAGCACAGAAAAATATTTTGCGAAATTTGCCCAAGGTTTCATTTTCGTAAAAAATATTTTTGCATTTAAAATTTTATTTTGTTGCTTTCTTTTAATAAAATATCAGTTTCTAGCAGAAAATGTGTGCTGTTAGAGATGAATGCTTAAAAAACTAAATAGAAAGGGAGTAGTATCGCGAAAGCGCCTTGTACGTGGTGCTTGGTGGAAAGCTTCAAGGTTAAACCTTCAGGCTGGGGCTACTTGTGACAAACATGCATGAGTAGTCTTGTGTCTATTGAGCTGGATGAAGGAATGAAACTCGGCATTGTGATTTGAATGTAAAAGCCACAACAAACAAGATGTAACCAACAAACCAGCTCAAAACCGCCGAATATGGTGGCGTCAGATGTTGTTTCACTTTACTTTAGGTATTATTATTATACATCTTTGACTTTTGTTATCCACAGCGCAAATCAATTATTGATGTTTTTTACAGAAATAAATTATTACCGGTCACATCCACGTGATAAATGTAGAATGACAAAATACAAGAAAAAACATTTTTAACAGAAATTCTGATTAATAATTCAACATTTAACTTTATTGTAAGATAATAATGCAGTTCACTGGCGAATTAATGTTAATTGAATCTGCAAATTCTTATACTTTTCGATGCTTTGTATCAGAATTTTCCCCGCTGATTTCTTGCTCTGTGGATCTTTATTTATATTGCTTTGGGTTCGTTTGTACAATCTTTTTCGAGCAACATATAATTGCTTAATTGTAGTAAGGTAAAGTACAGACACAGAGAGCCACACAAAAAAAGTTGTTTACGCAAGTCCATCAGCACAATTTAAAGAAAGCAAGTAACTGCAAAGAGAAAAAGGCGTAAAAAGTCAGTTCAACAATATATCAAAAATAAAAGTTTCAAAAATTCCAGGAATTATTCAATTTGTAATGCTCAATTATGCTTATTTTCTATTCATGTCGAGTTGTGCAGTCTTTTACTGATGAGCTTAAATAACAATACTATATTAAAGATGAGAGAATCTTCAAAAGTATAAAGCAAAAGTCCTTTCTTTACGGTTAAAGTAAAAATCAATTTTATTTTCATTTGATAGAAAACGTAAAAAGAGATTCCTAGAAAACTGCAAAGCTTTGAATTAGATTTTGACTCTGCACAATCCTTTTTGAAAGACCTTCTCCCGAATTCATCGTAAAGTTTAAGGAGTAGGGAGTATGTATATATCCATTAATGCCTTCATCTTTGTATTTTTAAGGCTTTTAAGGAAATTACAATGATTGGTTTTATGACTTTATGAAATTTAACAAATTCACGTAACCTTTAAAAGATTTTAGGGTTTCAATAATTGAATATCACAGAAATGCAAACAACAAAACCTAGTATTCATAATGAAGAAATACGCAGAAAACACTTTCAACAATAAGGGAAGAAAATTTGAACTATTGAGATGTATAATTGACTTAATATAAATACAATACTTTAAAATTTTAAAGTAAATACAGCAGTATGTAACTACCTATGAGACAATCATCCTATAACTTAAAAAGTTTCCATTTGGAGAATAGTTTATGACGTGCGTCCAATAAACTTTCAATGTCATTTCAGTTCCATTCCAGCTATTTTTGTCGTTGAAAATAGAATATAGTAGAAGGTATGGATATGGAATGGTATAACGTTAACAAAAGAAGGGTAATTAAAAAGCAAACCCATCATCAAATAATTATTCAGAGTCAGGTTTAACCAGCTCAAAAGTGAATTTTGCAATGTGCTCACAAATCACGTCTGCCTTTGCTGATTTGCCAGTAACGTACCAACTAATATGATTACAAATCCCACATTTCAGAACGTGTTGATAGGGTTAGGTAGAATTGGAGAAATTGAACAATACCTATGCATGATTTTATTGTGCAAATACATGCAATAATCATCACATACATTCAATCTATTTCATAATTCAAATTTTCAAACTTTCCTTATGACTTTTCGTATTATCTAAATAATATTACAGCCACCTAATCACAAGTTTGGCTCGTGAGCCGTGACAGACAAAAGTTGTACACGGGATAAATTATGTTTACTTTGTGGTTTTACTCCCTTGGCATCCAAAGACATAATATTATAATGATGTGGTGGATTATGATGGTAGACGAAATGGAACAGCAATCACACTTTTTCTATTTATCTCAAAAACACATGAAGCAAAAAATTACTGTCGATTCTGTACACATTTATAAGGAAAATCAGCAAATACCCAGAAGGAAAAAGTGTAGCTATATATCACGCTTCATAACAATGTATCTACCTTGAGGTTTGGTGTACGTACATATGATCAAGTTTAAAATTAAACATTAGAAATGGGATACATTTTTACTTGGATTGCTACTACTCTAAATGTTCTATAGATATATCACAACTATTTCATCTTGGTCACGTGCCAATACACCATTCTAAGCGTGTTATCTTTTCTCAAAAAAAATTCTTGTGCATGTGCTAAATAATAAGATTTCAGTTGACTCATAATAAAGTGATAAGTGTACATTATGCATAGGTTTTAGACACTATAATTTTCGCTTATCGTCTGCAATTTTTTACGCACTTTGGATTATGAAAAGAATATAAATCAGGAGTAAGAAGGGGTTGAAAACTGAGTACAAGCTAGTCGTAAAATATTAAAAAAAGTTTATATCCACTTTGTATTTTTAAACTTCATTTTGATTTCGATTACACGTTTACTGCTGCACATGACCCTGTTCTGTTGCACTTAATAAGGCATCCCAGTAAACATTTTTGAAAAAAAATGAGATAATTGTCTGCAACTTATCTGATTACATTTTTAGCATAATAAATTTGGAAACTGGAATCTTGCCCTACATCAAGTGATATATTGGCACCAGTCAGAGCCATTTTGCACGCCGAGTTAATGAGTTCGGAATTAAAAGAATATAAATCAGGAGTATGAAGGGGTTGAAAGCTGAGTGTAAGCCAGTAGTAAAATATTAAAAAAAAGTTTATATTTATCCACTTTGTATTTTTAAACTTCATTTTCATTTTTATTACACGTTTACTACTTCACATGACCCTGTTCTGTTGCACTTAATAAGGCATCCCAGTAAACATTTTTTGAAAAAAAATGAGATAATTGTCTACAACTTATCTGATTACATTTTTAGCATAATAAATTTGAAAACTGGAATCTTGCCCTACATCAAGTGATATATTGGCACCAGTCAGAGCCATTTTGCACGCCGAGTTAATGAGTTCGGAATGCAGTCCAGAGATAATGAAACGAACATGGCCCAAATACAAATGCACAATTGTGGTTATGTCATCGTTCTTAAAGTGCACTTGTATATTTTTCCGCTTTAAGAGCGCTAAGCCACAAAAATACATTAAAGTTCTACACAACCAGTTGCCATCCACTGTTTGTAAGAGAAGATACATAAATAGCATGCATGTTTATTTAGGTACCGTTTATCTTTAGTGCATCCTCCCATTTGACATCAACATTGGTACAAAAATAATACAATCTAGTCACAGTTTTCTTTTGCGCGTTCTCTCTTTTTTTGCTGTCAGCACTGAAACTGTAATAAGCTATTCATAACTTTGACATAAACCCACATGAGACCTTTTATGAAAAAAATATTGCCAAAAGAAGACTACTTGGGAAATGCTTAATACTATTTACAAGAAAATTGCGTACATAAATATGTTTATTTATCAGGAAAATATTTTTTTGGAAGAAAGCCCGCATCCACAGAGTAGTCTTGTCCCTTTTATCCCATTACAATAATTCAGAAATTGAAACTTTACGACTTGTTTATAGACCTCATTTTCACTCACTCCGTAAATGGTACATTGTGTACGTTGCCTTGCTGTGGCAAAAGAAAAGCGCAACATTGTCCTTACACAAAAAAGTCTGAAGAACAAAAACCAACACACATATTATTATTACTATTGTAGAAATACAAAAGAATGTAACACTTGCAGCAGCCAAAACAAACATGAAGAAAATACATACCTAATATATCAAACCATTTTCCCAACAAATGTGAAAAGGAAGGAAAACTGAAATAACAGAAAAACTTGTCTCGAAATGTATTATAATTTGTTGTGAGTTCTTTCTCCGTTTTTACTTACATTTGCAGCAGCAGCAACCGCACCAGACCACAAGCATTCCGAATATTGAAACTGATGATGTTGACTAATGACATTATTGGCGTCAGGAAATTTGTCAGTTTTGTCAATGATATTATTTAGCTTACTTCTGATAAAATCTTTTCCTCAATCTATCTAAACTAATGTATTTTTGATACTCCGTCGCCCTTTCTCACAAATAGAATGGAGAACATCATAAATTAGGGGTCCAAAACGAAATTCGTTGGGGTAGCATTTTTTGGTTGTCCTTACAAGCAGGAAAATTCAAGGCGCTCATTTAATGATAATGATACATTTTACAACTTGTTTTTTTCAAGATTTTTGTAACGTCACATTTGCACGCAATGTGTGGTGAACTCGCATACATAGTCACGATCAGTGTACGTACACTTATTAGTGTAAGCAAGCATTATTGAGCCCACCATGTTACCCAAACCTAAAAGCTGTTGTTTTTGTGTAAGCAATTTTATGGATCAACTTTTTTCAGTGTTTGGCCTTTGGATTGCTATCGAAGTCCAAGAAGGAGACAAAACAAACATAGAGATTGATACATTAAACGTCTTGTGGTGCATCATCATCATCACCGGTTAATTTTGGATGTCGTTGATGGCGATGATGTTATCATGTCGCATTATCATACCTCGTAAATACGTCAAAAACTAAAGAAAACATCATACAAATGAATGATGGAGGTGGTGAGGTTTCATAAAAGTTGCTAATGCCGCAGCGTAGTAGCTGACGACTATTTAAATCGGTGGTAGGACTGGTGGTAGATAACCAACCTGATGCTGCTCCGAAAATTGCTCAGAGACTATATGTTTTCCCATGTAATCATCTCCATTATCAATACCATCACTTATCCATCCATACTGCCACCCGACTCCAATTTAAACACTATCAGGCAGTAAAAAAGTTCATGACTCTCAATAAATTAGGAACCCACAACAGCAGCACTTTAAAAAGTTCGGCCAGTCTTATATACTTGTGGGTAGAAAACTCATGGTCGTTTCGCTTGTTTTATCGTATCTGTATCATCAGATCTGAGCGAATAATTTCCAATAAATAATCAATGAGATCATTTTAAGCGTTATAAAAGTGTCTTAAGCCCATTTTTGAATTTATTGCTGGCTACCGAACTTTTTTTCTCAAGACAATAAGTTATTTTATTTCAAAAAATGCTATTTTACTTCATAAACATGGCTTTTGGGAATGCGTTGAAGGGTACTGTATGTTGGCGACCACATAATACTACAAACTGGTGGTGGTGTTGTCCTTGTCCTCCCATTTACAAAGTTGGACCAGTTTTTCGTTAATGTGTTTCCTTTTTCCCTAGATTTCGCTCTACATTGCAGGCATAATTTATCGTACTTGTTCTTGAGCTACTCTGAAAAGACGGGATCATACTTTTTTAGACAAGAGAATTTGCTTGTGAAACATGTGCAGTGCAGAAAATACATTCGCAGTTGGCTGGTGAATTATGAGAAAGTTATATTAGTTTTGAAGAAATTCAACATGAAGATTCTTCTGTTGATAATGCTGTAACAAAAAATAGACATGTCTTTTATTATGCTCATAATGCTGGACAGTCCCGCTGTCCCACTGGTTTCAAGGACAAGAGAAATTCATTACAAATTCGCCAAACTGGGTCGACATTTCACTTTCATTTCCGACAGTTGAATTGAAATTGAAAGAAATTATTCCATATTTTTAATATTACTTATTAAGTATCATGCCTTTTAAGCCAATACAAAGCAGACAACTTATTTTTATGTGAAAAACACTTATTATACTGCAGATACAGTGCTATTTCCCACATATTTGAAATATACATGAGCATTGAGCACTGCTTTTGATAATTTTATGCTTTATATCATCATCAGTATTCAGCAAATCCACCCATGCAAAAACCTATTTTGTTATCAAATTGTTCAAAAGACATGGTTTTCTTGTTCTCTGCATTTGTGAAGAGAAAAGATTCCAATTTGGCAGAGTATACAAACATTAAGCACACTCCTTTATAGCAATTTTGTACATGTTTAGTAGCGTGGCGTGATATCTTTGGTGATGATGGTGTGTGGTGAAATCAGTGAGTGAATACGATTCATCCTCCACCAGTGGAAATTTAGACACCTAATAACAATGTATACCTACTTGGAGTTCTATTACATCAGTAAAGTAGTAGTATTATGAAAACACCATCACATTATTATTATTCTTTCTCTCATTGTTTCCTTAAATATACATTTAAATTGAAATAATATGCATAATACGTATCACTATTTTCTAAGAAAAAATGTAAATGAAGCACTGATGATCTCTAACAGGACCTATAACTCGTATACAATGTTTTTCGTATGATGTAGCAGTAGTGTCGGATAATATGCTAATCATTCTCCAAAACACATCTTTTTTAGAATATTTTAAGAAAAATGTGATGCGTAATTTTAAATTCAACAAAATGTCCTTGTTCATTCTCCAAACGACTTTGAATGAAAATAAGAACAAGAGACACTGCAAAAATTACAATGGCAAAGCTTCAAACTTATTAGTAACCCAGCTTTTTTCCAGATAAAGGGCCAGCTGTGCACTCTACTTATTTTGGTTTGTACATATTTTTCTCACATTTTAGTGGTGGTTACCATAATTTTTGCAACAGTCTTTCCAGAAAGTAGCAGCCAACTAACAGCCTGTACATGGAAAAACACAAAATGGGAGTCCTTAAGTAACAACTTGTCGGAGTAGATATACTTTTTTCTATAATGTTGTTTTATGCATAAGTAACGTCTTTGAAGTATCTCGTTAGTGTATTAATGTTTCCGATACCCTTACAGGAAGTATACTATTAATAACATAATGCTTTCTCCTTTCATGTGGACAAAAAATAAATAATTTATCGTCTTCACTTCGGAGTATACAACATGGTGTGCGTGCATTACGCTGCTAATAATAGTTGTTGCTAGTTGGGTTACCTTTATCTTACTGCCACGCTCTACCATATATTCACTCCTTTTATGAGTCTCGTTAGTGTATTAATGTTTCCGATACCCTTACAGGAAGTACACTATTAATAACATAATGCTTTCTCCTTTCATGTGGGCAAAAAATAAAAAAATAATTTATCGTCTTCACTTGGAGTATGCAGCATGGTGTGCGTGCATTACGCTGCTAATAATAGTTGTTGCTAGTTGGGTTACCTTTATCTTACTGCCACGCTCTACCATATATTCACTCCTTTGATGAGCATGCTGACAAACATAGTTTTTCCAATTTTTATTTTACATTTTAATATTTCTTGTATTTTGAAAACTTACCCTCTATTAGTCTCGTCAAAAATGGAAGAAAAAAACACATTGAAACAATACTCTTATATTTCTTTGCACTGTCATGGCCCATGCAAAGAGGCAATTGAAAATAATTTTCATCAATTAGTGCTTAATGTTATGCAAAATAGCAAGTCATAAAACTTATTTCTTTCAATGTGTACGACTTACATGGAAAAACTTGATCATAAAAACAGGATTATCCAAAAGATTACTTATTTTGATATCAAGCGTATAATGTAACAAAATTTCTAATCCTGCTTTACGCCTCCTTATTTAGCATTTGGGGATTGCCTTGTAATAATAGTAATAGCAGCCATATGGATCCTTACAACTCGTTATGGTACAAATGAATGCAGTACACAATCACCGACATTTACAATAATAATTACTTTTACGCTTTAATCATCGTGAATTCGTGGACGAAAATCCAGTTTACATTTTTCTTTTTTCATCTCAAAGTCTGTTTATCGTCGTCTGCTGAAAATTTCTGGAACTGCTGTAGCAGAATAAAATATAAATAAAAAAGCATTACATGTAATTTGAAGAGTTGAATGATATTAGCCGTTACAATATATTTTTAGCCCCTACATTACAGTGCAAGTGTAATGCGTAGTAAGCATTATAACATGGTTCCATTTTCCATAACATTTGCTGAAAAATTGCACAGAATTTGCACTTTAAAAGAATTCGCAACAACAAGGCAATGGCACCATCAACTTCTTTTTGTAGATTTGAAAGCTGGAGAAAAATCTGAACGCTTACTTGCCCTGTATATTCCACCAAACAAAAATTAATAAAGGAAAAGGACTTGGAATAATGAAAATTCTAGAGAAATAAACCAAAACAAGAAATCATTACATTACACATGAAAAATTGAATTAAGTAGGTACTGCATTTCCAGTGGAGAGTGTGATGGTGCTTTTCAGATACTGACTAAGATAGTAATAATACTTTCGCTATTGTCATTGCCACAAAAAGTCGCAATCACCTTGTTATTGTTGTTCGCACAAGGAGATATTCTGGCAGAATCCTTTCTACTGTAAAATATTATTAAAAATTCTACTAGGAAGAAACAAGTTTCTCTTTCTTTTGGAAAATTACATGGGTTGGTAGTTGTTATTGGTGGATTTACTATATGAATGTAAATGTGTTGTGTGTGTTTAGATTTTCCTTATTGCTTACGTATTTTTGAAACATAATACAAGGCTAATAGGGAGTAGGAGTATGTAGAACCATCAAAGTTCTAAAGAGTTACGCCAAAACCATCATTAACATTAATTATCTGCGATGTCAACTTTGTAGTAGATAATGAAGAGTAAGGAATAGTCACTATGTGCACTGTGTGCAGCATATAATTTTTTTCATCGTGTTCTTTCTCTCAAAGTAGCATTTTTCTAGCATTTGTAGGCATGGACCGAATTGGATTGAGTTACTTGCTCCTTGTTTGTCTTGTACTTGTGACGTTAAGTGCTTTTGCGGGGGTGTACCTGTTATCTATGAGCATTTCTTTATCTGAAATCCGATCGTCTCTGATTTTTCAAGTTTTTTAGCGCTGCTGCTAAGCCATCAAACTCATGCTGTTTAGTAATATAGTTTTCATCCATGATGATACAAAATCAGCAATCAATATATCTACAGAGCATTTTTTGTGTTTGAAAAACAAACCAACAACAACATACACTACATGCTCTTGTACACACACAGCACCACACGCGTACTTGATTATGTGCAATAAAAAGGATAATAAATATTTTTCTGCAACGTCACTAGAGATTCAGTAATAATAGCACTGGTGACATAAATATTGTAAAATAAAAATACGATTCTTTCTCTAAATTTACACTAGATAGGTATCAAAATTTACTGTACGAATGAACGTCCCATGTTTAAAGAAAAACACTAAAAGTTTCATTTTCATAATATTACGTCTACATTGCAGAATTTCACTAGAAGCAACTTCTTTTCAGGGAGTGCCATCATCATTTTTAACAAGACTTGAAATAATTATGTATTATGCATGGCAATAAGCCATTTAGGAGGGGAAGTTTCCTTTTCAGTGTAATTATAAGAACAAGCTTTCCTTCAACACAAACAACACATATGTATACAAAACACTTATCTAGACATGCATATAGAAGGGACAGCTATATTTTTTATCTTTCCTTGAACTTGATAACAATATATTATTTCATACAGAAAGAAAATAGGGAGGAAGAAAGTACCACATTAGCTCCATTATGAGATTTGGTTTATGAAATGGCATATTATACGAGATGGATATGCGTGCAACAATAACTGAAACAATATAATATTATTTATTTCCTTTTTACTGCGTGTTGCTTGTAGTATATGAAAACTGAACTGATCGGTGCTTCTTTGTGCCTCTCCACTCCAGTACTCCTTATTCGGTATACGACATCAATTGTGCGTCATATTATGTGTAATGCAAACTGTACAGTTTCACAACAATGTCTTGTTTTGCTTTCCTATTTGATCGTATATAATTCGGTATCTCTCACTCTTCTCTTCTATAAAATGTATTTTCTGTAAATCAGTTCATTTCCCAAGGTTCAAATTTGCGAGATATATAAAACAAATGTCAAACTGCAAACACGATTTCCTTCTATTGATAATTGAAGAAATGTACATACTTTTACTTTATACTATAAATATAAAATGTTTTTGTAGACTTTTTTATGCAATGGACACTATCTACATAGATTCCACTTGAACGAACATACTACGTCGCACAATTAGAATCCAAACTTGTGTTAATATAAACATATTTATAAATAGTACGAAGTTCCACCACGGTAGAATCGGCTAAAAACTTGTTTACAAGGCTATTTTAGTGCATAGATTTTACTGTAAAAAATTTCAAATTTTCAAGATATTGCTGAGTCAGATTTGCTGTTATTAACAAAAAATTAAAACGCCAAAATTTTTCTAAAAAGATGTGTTTACGACGATGCATGGACAATGACCCGGAACGGGCTATAGTCATTTTGGCTATTAACATACAAACTTTCCGATCCAAGGTATCAAAATAGGAAGAAACCCATATTTTATCCGCTTTTTTGTTAAAAGAAACACTTTATCTTTTCCTTATCATTATATTTTTGCTTCATTATTATGCAAAAGAGAATAATAAAAAACAAGTACATATAACGAAGCACGTAAAATATAGAGACTTGTTTGAAATTGAAATCGCTTGGATAAGTACCTGCACAACAGCAAAACAAGCTAAGCGATGCATAGGCATCAAAAACAGAATAAAAGGAATGCAAGCATGGATTGCTCCATATTTATAAATTCAGAATTCAAACGTGCGTGTTCAAGGCATGTTTATTATAAATGCAAAGTTGATGCTTTCAGAACTGAGCTCTGAATGAAATTGGTCGCTGGCTCATCACCAACAGCCCAAAATCAAATTTTATTTTTATCCAGCTTCGAATGCCTTTTTATACCTTTTGCCAATGAAATCGTACACGTCATAAATTTCAGGGACTCTTCTTGGAGCTCTCTATATTTTCTTATGCAATGCCAAAACATTAACACGTGATTTATCGACTTACGTATTCGCCTTTTTAATAGCATGTGCAGAAAATTGTTTTGTTATGCTTAAAATTACGCATTTAAACGTATTTAAGGCGAAAAATAATGGAATCCGAGGGATTGTTTTTTTTTAGAAAAAAAGAAGACATTTGAATTTCCAGTCTAAAATGTATAAATAATTATCAGTAATGCAATAGATGTTCGCAGTATGATATATCCGTATCAATAATTTCAAGAAAAAACTAGCAGCTTATAACGAAAACAAACCGAAACCTTTATAATAATATGCAGAACAATGCACAAAAATATAAAAGAAAAGTACCCAAAGCCCCTTTGGGGTTTTTACGCAGTATAAATTTCCAGCATTTATGGAAGTCCATTTACAAATGAGTTGAATCCGAGGGATTGTTTTTTAGAAAAAAGAAGACATTTGAATTTCCAGTCTAAAAATGTATAAATAATTATCAGTAATGCAATAAATGTTCGCAGTATGATATCTCCGTATCAATAATTTCAAGAAAAAACTAGCAGCTTATAACGAAAACAAACCGAAACCTTTATAATAATATGCAGATCAATGCATAAAAATATAAAAGAAAAGTACCCAAAGCCCCTTCGGGGTTTTTACGCAGTATAAAATTCCAGCATTTGTGGAAGTCCATTTACAAATTAGTTTACCAAAACTAATATCATCAAGCTCTGTCCGTGTCATTCTTACAGCATAGTAGTCTTGTGTCGTTAATGTAGGTCGGAGATGCGGGGGATGGTGAAAATAGAGGATAAATATATTATGCCTATTTATATACAAGGTTTTAGAGAAAATACGACGCAGTATCTAACAATCCCTTTTTCCTTTTGTCTCTTCCAGATAACATTTGGTACAGCATAAAGGAAGCATATCCATAAGTCGCTACCGAGGACTTGCCAAATTTACTCTGCAACGGGACGGAAAAGAGGACCGCGTCAAAATCATCAATTCTTCAACCGCAACACGTTGCTCTTATATGAAATTTTCCAAAGTAAGAATATATTATTTATGATTCACAGTCAGAATGCCCTCTATAATGCCATACTATACGTTAGCAAAGTGCAATTGAAGAGAAGAAGGGTTTTGCCAGAGAAAATTACGCGGTTGCATTACATTATTGAACATTAGTGAAGCACATGTATAAAGTAATTGAATTCGTATAGGTACTTGCATGATATATTATTGAGTGTGTATGTTAGTATGCTCATATAAATGCCCTTCGAATACGGAATTAAACTAAATACTCACAAAAAGTAAATAGTGCATGTTTTTTCTATATAAAAATTGCAACATATCTCTAATCTCTGCCTAAATCTTTTCCACAGACATTTCCTCCCAATCGGACCCATTAGAGAAGAAAAGGACTAAAGCGCTAATATCGTCAAACCTGCTGCATGCCCAACATTATTGTTAAGAAGATGGCTTATTGAAGCATCCCTATATGTGGCCACATGCATATACTTTTGATAAGAAAGAAAAATAGAAAAAGTCCCTTAGTCAACGCAAACTGCAGTTTTTTGTCTCTCATCGTGATTTGTCCACAATAAAACTATTCCTTTCAACCTTTTCACAAGGCCAAAAGTACCGAACTCACTT
>JAANSP010002350.1:0-12984 GCA_036850745.1 Homidia socia | reverse complement strand
ATCCCGTAAATACATGCACGCGTTCGAAAGGGGAGTTGAAAATATTCCTCCAAAAAATAATAAAATGTGAAAAGTGGTGCATAGTGGGCCACTATTAGTGGCATAGTGGAGTCAGTGGAGTGGAACTGTGGACTGTGGAACGGTAAAATGCAATGTAAATTCACTACTAGACAGTTTTTTTTATTATCTGCTGCTGTGAATGCTTTTAGCGCACCATCCTTTCAAAAGAGAACAGCTGGCTCTCATAGACGAGCTGCCTGTATGAGATTTTCAGAGGAGTCATTTGAATAGCTCCTCCTGCTATTGTCCATCCTTGTATTTTTACTACATTCACCACCACCACACCACCTTCAATTTCACCAATATTATACATCGTGCCTCTACCAATCTACTGCACATTCACCACCGCGACACACGAATAGATTTTTGTTTGTTGGAATATTTTTCCACCCATTTACTTTTTAGTATAGTTAGTCAGTCGAGTCAGTGAGTGCTCTAAATATTAGATATATAGTTTAAAAAATTCATGGTTGCAATAATAAAACTCCCCTTCTTGCCTTCAATCAATCAATCAATTAATAATAATAATAATGGTTGGAAAAAACTACGACTACGGACGTGATTCATGCTAATCCTGGTGGTGACTGATAGATCTGATGGTGATTCATCCTTATGATGATGATATTTGCTACCAGTAGTAGTACTAGTGAACTGGGAANTGATGATGATATTTGCTACCAGTAGTAGTACTAGTGAACTGGGAAAGTGAAGTGGGTTAAATTAACATTCTCGGAGGAGCAGATAATCTTGTCTAAATTAATTGTGCTACTACAAGTTTGTGTAATAGTGAAAACATGAAAAGTTCAAAAATCATCATGTTTTAACCAAATGTTTTATTAATTGTGGGGGATAAATGCCAGGGTAGAGAGAAGGAGTGAAGAAGAATAAATTTTTATATTAATAACTTTCAAAATGTCTGGTGATCAGAGAACCGTGATCAAGGGGAATCCCTCCCAGTACGTTAAACTAAATGTGGGGGGTTGTTTATACTACACTACGATTGGAACTCTGACCAAAGCGCCTGATACGATGCTTCAAGCCATGTTTTCTGGTAGAATGGAAGTTTTGACTGATCCTGAAGGTTAGTGTGACTTTTTTTCTGGCTTGACGATACGATATTTGTAATTGAGTTTTAAATGTTCTAGTAATAACGATATGTGCTTGTTTTGTGGTTGAAATAGGGTGGATACTAATTGACCGATGTGGTAAGCACTTTGGAACGATACTAAACTATTTACGTGATGGGAACGTAGGGCTTCCAACCAATTCTCAAGAGCTTGAAGAGATCCTTGCAGAAGCCAAATTTTACTGCATAGCTGGCCTCATAAACCTATGCGAAAAGACTTTAGAAAATCGGAATACTGTACTGAGTCCTGTGTGTCAGGTTCCATTTATCACCTCTGAGGACGAACGGAAGCAGTTCATCGCTAACGCCACTAAACCTGTCGTAGAACTTCTTATCAATCGACACAACAACAAGTACTCGTACACCAAGTAAGACTAGCAAAAATGTTCACTTTTTGAATATTTCGTTAAAGCTTAGATGTTTACTACAGCATAATAATATTTAAATTAAATATTATAGCACTTCGGACGAAAACCTCCTTAAAAATTTGGAAATGTTTGACCGACTGGCTTTGCGGTTCAATGGACGCATTCATTTCATTAAGGATGCAATAGGGCCTTCCGAAATTTGCTGTTGGCGATTCTACGGAAACGGAAAAAAGTTTGCTGAAGTGTGTTGTACCTCCATAGTGTACGCCACCGACCGGAAGCACACCAAGGTTACTCATTTTTGCTTTACTATAATTTTAATATGTTTGTAATTCTCAAATTAGTTATTACAATTTTATCATTATCATTAATATTGACAATTTTTTTATCTCAAGGTTGAGTTCCCGGAAGCCCGTATCTATGAAGAGACTTTAAACTCCTTTCTCTATGAAAATCGTCCCGGACCAGACCAGGAGCTAATGAGAGCTACTTCCGTGGGAGTTGGGGGAGTATTTGGTGTAGGTGGAGTAGGCGTAACTAGTTGCACCTCTGACGAGGAGGAGGATCGTCGGAATCATCACCGCTCATCAAACATGCCAAAGAGTATTCTTAACAGATAAAATTTGCATGGTTTACTATTTGCATAATATTGTTACTACTACAATTCCTACTATGCGTCCTTCACTTTACTACACCATGTGTTAACTCATGCGTTACTGTTGTTTATACTACTACTACCGCCACTACTCTTCTCTTCAGACGACGTGTTTATCGACATACTTGTCAACGCCAACCAGCCATCGCGAACAAATCACCTAATATAATTTTTCAAAACGACTAGAAACGTTTGATACAATGCAAAAGTACGAGTACAGTACCTACTCGTACGTACGTAGTAGTTACATCATACATACCCATGTACACTACACATTTTTGTGCATTTATTTAATTGTTATTTTCCTTATTTATTTGTATTCTGAGTGAATTGATCTGAAGTGTATAGAATTTCAGCGCATTGTACATATTATTTAAATAGCTTAGTTTTATTATTACAACTATTTTACTGAATAGTTAAGGTGACAGATGTGTGTGTGTCAATCGACGGGGGATATCATAGAAAATTTAGACATTTACACGGACTGCTTCTGTTTTTTGTATTGACATTACCCATAAGTTTTTTTAATACTGTTGTATGATATAATTTATCTACCTATTTATAATTAGGAATTTTATTGGGATCAAAAGAAACTGCTGTGTATCAATAATGTGCACTTTAAAAAAGCGGACGTTATGTGTTGTTTGCCGCATGTTGTTCTAGGGAGAGCTTTGTTTATTTGTTTTCTTTTTGTTTTGATTTGGGGTTGATTTTTTTGTTGGTTTTCCTTTGTCAAATTTTGTTGACTGTTTTTGGGTTTGATTGTTTCTGTTATTTATTTTTATTATAGTTTGCTTAGCTATGTTCTGAAGTTACTAAAATTTATTCAGCAGGTTCACAGAGGTTCACTATCGTTCCAGTTAAAACCTTGAATACTGCTACTACTTCTGTTGTAAAATCACCTGGTCCAGCATCAACAATACTTGCTCGTACTAGTTCTCCCCAGGTTGCATCAAGTTCAGCTAGGGCTGATCCTCGCACTTGGGACGGTCTTGTTCGAGAAATGGACAGAGTTTTTTCAACAGCTTCCACAGGGTACCCATCTTCTCCTACACAAATGCAAATCAGAGGAATTCAGTCTCTTGTACCTTCCGCCTGGAGACTACAGGTTTCATCTCCTTCAACAAGTGGAGTAAATAGGCCCAGTTCTTCTCCAAGTAATAATAAAAATCCAGGTATGTTTATGACAAAAGGTAGCTGGTAAATGCAATAAAAATGAAAAAAAATAATGTTTTGTCGACTGATTACCGAGAATCAATAAGGAGGCTTGCGTGATTATAAAATACTTAATCCTCTATTGTTGTATTCTGGCAGACAAGGAAGATAAATGAACTGGTAACGGCTAAATTTCATGATCTCGAGTAATTTTATTTGCAAAATTGTTAGTGTAAAAAATTGTAAACAGTCCGTCAAATTTTCAATTGTATTCTTAAATGTTAAACAACCGTTTCCCTTTGTTAATTTGCCAAGCATCTCCAAAATGAGTTTTCAATCAATTCCAACCATTTTATTGTCAACTTATCTTCTCAAAAATTGTTATCTAAAGTAAATAATTGTGCTAGTACAACATGTAACCGTCTCTTCATTTTTTCCAGAAAGTGTGTGTAGTAAATACTTAATTTAAGATACTTTCTTTCTAAATACTAAAGCAAAACGTTTGATTTGATTGTGTTAATAGCGCATGAAACTGCTGATGATAACTGACAAAATCACAGTTCTCATCGCTATATAATGTTGTCTTCTGGTCATAATAATGTCAACGTTTGACAATATTTCTACAGTAACTTGCAATAATTAGTTATTTAATTTGTCGTTCGTGATTCTGTACTTTTTGCTTCGATGGACTAACGTAAAATGTAACTATTATTTATTATTACTATTATTATTAACCTATGAATTAATTAATCTCGCTATTATGTTATTTGTGAGTAGTACGCGCAAGTAATAATGTTAAGTATGCATGTTAATAATAAAATTTAATGCACGCTGAAAGCACACCACACACTGCATCATCGCGCAAGAGAAAAATAAGAGAGGAAAAAACAAGTTTTAATTTTATTTACGTAAAGATTGTGAATCATTTCTGACTTAATCTTTTTTAATGAACCGATCAAATAAATTGCAAGCAAATAATGAACTTTTCTCCTGTCTCCTTTCTGACTTTTTTCTGATTTAATTCATACTCATCATGAGCATTTTTCCAGATTCTTCGAAATGACTTGCTATGCCAGTATATGATGATAAAAATCAATCAATTAATGAGTTGGTCCAGATGTGTTTTATTATACTTCAAATGATAACTACATGAACGTTCCATTATTTTTTCAATGTTTTCGCTTCATTGTTTTCTTTATTCAATTTATCATTTCATTAATATAGAGCGATTTATTTTTTTGATTTTTCAAATTGCACAACGGGTTGCTCTTATACTGATTCGTCTACGAACGAAGTAGTAGTAATAGTAATAATCCATACGAAAAGTCTTAAATTAAAAATAATTATAACACTACAGTATGTATATAACAAAAACAAACAAATAATCAGTTTGACTACATATCCCTTCTCCTCCTTTAAACATTTATTTATTTCCTAACTTGTTTATTTGTTGGGTGTTTTTTTACGTTTTATTAGATTTTTATGTATTTATTTGTGTGTTATATTTTTTGTAAAATGAAACGATCGTACCGCAAAAGGAACTACGGCTATATGCGTATATTTTTAATGCAACATATATTTTTTTATCGTATAATGCAGAAAAATTACAATGTGTGTACACCATATTATATATTTCTAATATCAATGCGCACAAAAATGCACATGTGATGACTGATAATAATTTATATTAATTATTATCATTAGTAGCTAATAATAATAATGCATGTCATTATAATATACAACTACATCAACAGCATCGATAAAAAACTTATCATCGAGTCTAAAAACTTCATTTCATTTCATTTTTTTGGTTTTTTTTGTCGTTTCCACAACATCACACCAAAAAAATAATAGTTAACTAACCTTAACTGTTCAATCAACTATGTATGTAGAAGTAGGAGTATAAATACATTCAAAATATTAACGACTGGCTGACTTAGGTACATGAGACACAATTTAAATTATTTTAATAATAGTTGTATAGTTCCTACCTACTAATATAACAAAAAAGAGAAATGCTTCGAGAGATGATGATTATGTGGGTAATATATAGATATATATACGATCTTCGATGACCATCATACTAATTGATCACTTTATACATTCTTTAACTGCTGACAAATATAATGCGTAAGGCGTAACAAGATAGATGGTTATAGTAATCATTATTTTCCTTCTTAATCCTTTAGCAACTGTATTATGTGTGTATTATGCAAAGTGGTTTTATTTTTATTTTATTACTTTGTTTTTTAAAGTTTTCAGTGAGTACTTCCTTCTTGCATAAATCAGCTTCGATGTTCTTTTCTTTCTGCTTACAAACTAAGTCTTTTGCTAAAAATTAATGTAATTACTACTACAGTCTACAGTTATTTTTCTGTGTGTAAAATTTAATTAAATGTGTAACGTTTATTTTATTATTCATAACGTGACGACGAAGACGATAACAATCGTTAGTAAATCATAGTGTTAATAATTAGAAACGCCGTTTCTTTTCTTTTAAAAAATCAGTTTGACGAAAAGTTAACTAAAGTGTAAAATTGATTATAGTTACAATAATAATAATAATAACGCAGTTAGCATTTTGTATTATGGCTTGTATTTAATTTATATAACAACTGAACTAATGCGTGGAAAAAACGTGAAACGAATTAACGTAAAACGAGACGATGATGAGAGGCGATATATTATACGAAGGTGAGTGAGAGAAGCAGAGAAATTCATCAATTCATTATGGAGATAGATTTTCACTAATGGTGTCGTCAAAGGAGGCGGTCACCAGACCTTGTTGTTGGAGAACGAATAGTCGTTTTTCTACAGCATCTTTGTCTAAAAATAAATAGAAATAATTTTTTAGCAATAGCATCCACATATTCTAATAATAATATTAAGCTAGACATGTTCAACTTTCAATAATAGATGTTGACATACATTTGTGGAGAACTTGTCTCTCATTATCCGAGATTACTTGTTGATACAGGCTATGCAGTAGAATTTGTGCTGTTTGATATCTCTTGCAGCAGTCCACAGGGTTGCCGAATAACTCATCCAGAGCAGCAGCTTGACACTATGAAATAAAATTAAAATAAATCATTATTATAAAAACTGTATAAAAAAGTTGACGAAATCGAGGAAGACTTGACATTGTATGCAGGCACTTACGACATCGATTGCGTGACAATACAAGATCTTGTCTGCGCTCAGGCTCTGCTGTTGGATAAGCATATTCTGAGGAGCTTGTGCGTACAGCTTCTTTGTGGCATCAAAACTAGTTTTGAACCGATCATTCAGTTGGGCGACAACCTGAAAGAGAAACAGAGTTGCGTATTTTAGGTAAAAAATGTAGGGAACTCAAGACGTTTTTGTAGTAAATATTTAATATTTGCGCTTTATTATGTACCTGCTTCACAGCTGCGGAAGGTCTTAGTCTGTTTTCTTCCAATTCATCCTTTGCGAGCCTGAGAGCGGATGAGAGCAAATGTAAAACTCGAATGTAGAGTACCAGTTGCTCGGACTTGCCAATGGAAGAGATGTTATTTCCTGACTTGCTGTATGAGTCATCCTGCCGGAGAGCATTGGACTCCTGGATTTTGGAAAAGGGCGCTCCCTTGCTCTTTGCCAGGTCCAGGATGCAATCGACTAGAGCGAGAACAAAGTTTAGTTTTGCGAGTGTCTGATTGTGCTCTTTTTCCAAAAGTGTTTCTTCTGTCAGTTGGGGCGGCTCAAAGTTGAAAATATAGTGGTCAGGAGGAGGAGAGGCTGCAAAGAGAATTGGCGCACTTTCGAAACTAGACTTGCGTGGAGGATCTACTGCAGACGTTGTTCCACCACAATACTGGACAAGGGGAAATCTCGGTGGGGATGCTGCTGGAGATAAGGTGCTTTGTGTGGGTGTAAATTGTACTCTAGGTGGGGACATGGAGCTAACATCAGGCTTCCAAGAGCCTGTTGATGTTTTCTGCTTTGGTGACGATGGGGAATTAGTCTCTTGGGCTGGATTGCTCGCATTGTTAGAACTGGGCGTTTTATTCTTTGAATTCGGACCTACTGCGGGAGAGTTGTTTTGTGAGTTGGGCTCACTCTTTCCGTTAGGTACTGGAATAGGCTTGGATTTGGGCATTGGAGGGACGACCACAAATCCTGCTGTTTCAGGAGACGAGGGAGCTTTCTCTTCTTCCGTTGGAGAAACTGCTGCGCCGCTCGCAACAGTCTTAGGTACAGTCACAGGAGCGGTAGCAAGGAAGGGATGAGAGAAAAATGCGTTAAAGTCAATCCTCTCTTTCGGATTTCGCTTGAGAAGATTGTGTAAAAGATCTGTGAGTTCAGAGGACGTTCCTGGGGGGATTTTCGGATGCAGGACGAGATGCTTTTCGTAAAAGTTTTTCAACTGTTGGGGTGTCTGAGCGGAAAAGGGCGCTTTTCCGGTGAGACATTGGTACACTATCGTGCCTAACGACCACAGATCTGCTTTAGCGTCGTACGTCAACGACATGATTACTTCTGGTGCCATGTACATGGGCGAACCACAGAGGGTGGCTGCCATCACACCATCTTGCAAAAATCTAGCGAATCCGAAATCCGCTATTTTCAAAAGAATTTCATGAGGAGAAGGACTAGGTTTGTTGTAAGTTAGTAGAATGTTTTGTGGTTTGAGATCTCTGTGAACAACCCCTTTTGAATGAAGGGCTCGCATTGCACCGGCCAACTGCCGGAGGAACAATCGTATCGTGTCTTCGCTCAACGTTCCCTTTCCTACAAAAAAAATCAAAATAAAAAATGACCTTATTCCTTGTACCTTTTATTCTCTTATTTCAAAGTTCATGATGAATACACTTACCACTTAAGTAATCAGCGAGATCGCCCCCATTGCAATACTCCATAACCAGGTAAACATGAGTAGACGTTTCCTACAATTAGCAACAAAAGGCATCAATTAGTTACATAATATTATTTTTAACAACAACATCATACACTTTTTTGTTTGTCATGATTTGTCATGATTTGTCAGTCTTTTTGTGAATAAAATCTTACCCGACACTCGAAAAGAGCCACCACATTTTCATGATGCAATTCCGTCAGTTCCTGGGAACAACAATGAAACAAAAAATACATTCATTTTAGCGTTCATTCACATTTTGCATTTTCCAGCTGCCAGATGCATAACATCATTAATTTTCGTAAAGTCATTGTCGCTCCAAAGTTTTTCATGGCTAATCTATCATCATTATTACATACATACAACATGTTATATACACAAAGTTTGCGTCCGTTCACATACCTTTAGAATGGCTATTTCTTTGGTGAGTAGAGTTTGAGACTTGGCCAAGTTCTTCTTGGTAATCGACTTTATGGCAACACATTGCGAAGTCTGTGGACAAAAGAGAAACAAAACACAACAACATTAAATAAGTAATTTGATTTATTTTTAGAAATTCATATTCATCATGATGATTGTGAGTAGGTAAAAAAATGTGTACATGGTCAGGTATTTATGTAAGACGATTAATATCACAGGCTCTCCGTACAAAAACATTCAATGATTGTGGTAATGATAGCGTAAATGCCGGTGAATAAACTTTTCTCAAATTTTGAAATGCACATAATATGTTATTATTATCATTTACCATTAAAACTTGAGCCAACAGAGTATTTATCAAAGTTGGACAATAACCTCGAGTTACATGTGTATTAACTCGTAAGCATCTTTCGTTCATCATCATCAGCTATATACTTAAGTTATAGAAAAGATTAAATTAAATAATCATCACCACTATACAAAACAGCAAATGACAAGATCATCCTCATCATTTATTATTCCTCACCATCTGCAATGGCAAACGGGAAAAATTGTTGACGTTTTTATCATGTATTTTTATTACATTCCACAGTTGAGCATTTTGTCCATCCCTTATCTTAACCACTCTAAATGGCAGTTATAGAAGCAGTATGATTACCTATTACTATTATCATCATTTTGAAAGAAAAATGCATGAATGCAAAAATTCGTGTTGTGTGTCATGTCATGTTGGCCTTTGATTTAATACAAAATATTATTATATTCTCTCTTGGTCCGTTCATCCAACTTTTGATCACTCACTGTTAATTCATGCAATTATCTGTGTATGTAGTGCAATGCTGAAAAAATGTTGACGTTTTTATCTGTATTTTTATTACATTCCACAGTTGAGCATTTTGTCCATCCCTTATCTTAACCACTCTAAATGGCAGTTATAGAAGCAGTATGATTACCTATTATTATTATCATCATTTTGAAAGAAAAATGCACGAGTGCAAAAATTTGTGTTTGTGTGTGTCATGTCATGTTGGCCTTTGATTCAATACAAAATATTATTCTATTCTCTCTTGGTCCGTTCATCCAACTTTTGATCACTCACTGTTAATTCATGCAATTATCTGTGTATGTAGTGCAATGCGTAGTAGGCATCGTCATTGGCACCATCGCAAAATAAAATCTCAGAGTTGTGGCGGCGTTGCGTTGCTGGTGACAAGGGTGACAACCATTAATATGATTATGTGTTCACGTTTTTGTAGCGTGTTTCTCTCACTCTCATTTTTTTTACTTGGCCCTACTGTATGCGAGTTTATCTGGTGGATCAACAGCAACAACAACATGATATATTCCAACTTGGCTCAACGCAACGCAGTCAGGTAATGGAGGTGTGTGGGGTGTAAAAAATGAAGGAAAATACTTCAACACATGCATAACACAGCAGACAGCAGTCAGTCAGTTAGTGCTGGTGTATGGTCTAAGTAGTGAATGGATCTCTGAATATATTCTTTCATTTGCGTATTATTATCATCATCAACCATTACCAACAACCCCTCGACTACGATGCCACTCCACGTGAGGAAGCCCAAAATATCTGCACAACAGCTTGCAAAAATGAAGCCCTACAAAGCCATTCTCTCTCGCGTTTTTATTATTGGAATGCTACCCAGTTTTGCACACCATTTACTCCCATCACCACCTTCCACTGATGCAAAAAGCAAAATGAATTTCGGCACTTTTCCTACATGATGTTCAAGAGCACAAAAATAGATGAATAAATCCCTCAACATAATATGAAAAAAACTGCGGATGAGCTTTTAGGCAAATTATTTGGATTATTGGAGGAAAAAGGCGAGACAGCTTGTGGGTGGCACAAATATGTGACATTTGGCATTAGAACAAGGAATTCAATATTAAGCATTTTCTTGCCCATTTTCTCAGAAACCTCTGATCCTACTCCTGTAAATACGTAACTCGTGTTCATTTATCTTCCAAGTGATTTGTCACATTATTACTTTTCCAGGACAGGCATATCAGCAGAATGGTAGTATTCCACTCAGGAAAAAATACTATCGAATGGTCGTCGTATGTGCATTATTAATCAATCAGTCATATCGTTTTATCATCAATGCCCACCACTGTTTAACTTTACTTTGCACTTTGCTTTGCAGCAGAGTGTTATAGCTTTATCTCAAGTTTGCTCTACATTCAACCTGTAATCTATCAGTGTAGAGAGAGACCAATAAAACCAATACAAACTCCAAATTGTTGAGGATGACAAACGCCACGTGCTTGGATTTTATCAGTTGTCACGATCAGCATTTTTTTCAACGGTGTACTCAGCAGATATGCATGTTTATTAAACAGTAAAGTTCCCAATATTTGCCCCCTTTTTTACATAATCCAATATTTCCTTTTGACAAAAACAATTATACGCTGACCATCGGAAAAGTGACGCTCACTTTTACTGTTTTATCTAGCAAAGCAAAAATGTTAATATCGACCACCTAGTGCCATCAAAAAAACTCAGGAGCGTTAGGCAGACAGGCACTGAGAAGCTGTTTGTTCCCATGTTATCTTACCACCACTCACTCGTGCACTTGCAGAAGAGATGACTTTTTTGCCATCATCATAAAGCTACCTTGAATTTTTTTAAATAAATTCACCGTCCCGTCCTCGTCGCATTAAATTTGAGGTTGTACCTTTTTAACAAAATATGAGCCTTAAAATCTTCACTTGAAAAAATAAATTTTATACAATAGCGGGTGTAAATATTTACAAGAGACCTCTAATGAATGCTATTAAATATGAAGTATAAGTACACGTATGTAGGTAAAATGCATTATTATTATTATTGTGTACATATAAAAGTTTTTTCTTTACTTTTTAGAGCTGCAATTTGGTTTATATTTTTTGTTCGTACTTCATGTGCGTTTTAGTGTAAATACTATCATCATTATCTGTTCTGTCCCTCATCCAATTTTCTTGTTGCAAAAACGCTAACGCTATAATTTCTCAACATTTTATATTTGATCTGCACTCAAAGTTTCAAACTTAATAAATAATCCATAAAGCAGAACACAGCACAAATTAAATACATGGAGCAAAATAATATTCCAAGGACTGTTCTTGTTGTTGGACTGTAAAGAAAACTCCATTGTTATCTGCCTGCATCATAATTGAAGTTGCAACAGAAAAAAAGAGATTGGCGGTTCTTTTTTGTGCATCTCTACTCAACTTATCAAGCTAATTTGAAAAATAAAAAAGTACCAAAAGGAATTGCGCTTTATATGATCCGATTGTGATTTCTGCTAAATCCGTGCAAGAAAATTGCTACATTTTTTATTGTGATGTGCTCACCAGAGGTATTTAAGCTATACAGTGTTGTGTACATCATCATTTCATTAGAATGATTGTATTATTGTATAGTGCAGTAGTCAGTCAATTTTTTGCACCAACAAAACTTGAGCTTACAATGACTACAATGAAGGGTTAATATGGAAGCGAGCTACTGTATAAGAACTATCTATCTACCAAGCAACAGCGATTTTGCAAATTGCAAGTCGTTGTCGTTCTTGCGCAGACTCTACGTTTTTGATGGTTTGCAAAATAGCAAAAGCAAATTTATTTTTTGTTGATTTTTGTAAGGGTTTCCTCCTGTTTTACAGCATCCTCCGAAGCAAAATTACTACTAAATTTCAGCATTATGTTTGTACAGTGGATGAACAGCGAAAGAGACAGACAAATGCTATATAACCAATTACTGAACAATTCAGTACAGAATGCCATAGGACAGGATGTTGTTTGTTGTATTAGCACCACCACCACTTGCATGCATGACATTGTATTTGGGTCACCAAAAAATCATCATTATCCGTCAGTAGTAGTAGTGGCAGCATTTTATGCATTTTGCTCTTGCCGTACAATAATCAACCCTGTCCTTTGTTCGCGACTAAATAGGCAAATTGCATTGCAATGCAGTGATGTATTATAATAATAGGTAATAATAATAATAACCATGATGAAAATAAATGCCGCTGTTGCTGCTGCCATTCTTTTTTTGCGCGTGGTGACCAGATTAGCAGCAAACATCCATTGTACATGTGCAAGCAAACAAGACAATGAAAAAAATTGTTTCCAATTATTTCCATTGACTTGGACTACTGATTCATCGTAAAACATGTTTAGCCATAAAATCCCTCCTTCAAACCCCAACACCACAGTCGAGTCCGAGAAGGAAACAAAAAAAGATGAAAAATATCAACTTGATTCTTCGCGTTTCGTGGTAATGCACCGTCGTCAGTCCCTGTGTCCATCATCAAAGTAAGGCTGA